>VZQC01003508.1:1217107-1260249 GCA_009823505.1 Rhizomys pruinosus
AATGAAGTGCCCCTCATGCCAAGGAGGGAGAATGAAGTGCCCCTCATGCTGAGGAGGGAGAATGAAGTGCTCCTCATGCTGAGGAGGGGAGAATGAAGTGCCCCTCATGCTGAGGAGGTGAGAATGAAGTGCCCCTCATGCTGAGGAGGGTGAATGAAGTGCCCCTCATGCTGAGGAGGTGAGAATGAAGTGCCCCTCATGCTGAGGAGGTGAGAATGAAGTGCCCCTCCTGCTGAGGAGGTGAGAATGAAGTGCCCCTCATGCTGAGGAGGGTGAATGACATACCCCTCATGTCGAGGAGGTGAGAATGAAGTTTACCTCTTGCTGAGGAGGTGAGAATGAAGTGCCTCTCATGCTGAGGAGGGAGAATGAAGTGCCTCTCATGCTGAGGAGGGTGAATGAAGTGCCTCTCATGCTGAGGAGGGTGAATGACGTGCCCCTCATGTCGAGGAGGTGAGAATTAAGTTTCCCTCTTGCTGAGGAGGTGAGAATGAAGTGCCCCTCATGCCAAGGAGGGAGAATGAAGTGCCCCTCATGCTGAGGAGGGAGAATGAAGTGCTCCTCATGCTGAGGAGGTGAGAATGAAGTGCCCCTCACGCTGAGGAGGTGAGAATGAAGTGCCCCTCATGCTGAGGAGGTGAGAATGAAGCGCCCCTCATGCTGAGGAGGTGAGAATGAAGTGCCCCTCATGCTGAGGAGGAGAGAATGAAGTGCCCCTCATGCTAAGGAGGTGAGAATGAAGCACCCCTCATGCTGAGGAGGTGAGAATTAAGTGCTCCTCATGATGAGGAGGTAAGAATGAAGTGCTCCTCATGATGAGGAGCTCCTGGAAATTAATGGATGCTGGGAGAGGAAAGTCATTTCTAAAAGTGTGATCTTTACTAGTTTTATCAAGGTCCAGGCAATGGATGCACACCCAAGGATATGTGGGCAAGACATAAGAGACTTCATGGATTGTATTCAGGTGAGTGAGGATGTAGATGTCGGCATGAGGATGTGAACATGGACCTAGAGTAAGATGGAGAAGTCTGGGGGCTGGAGAGATGGTTCAGCGATTCCCAGCACCCACATGGCGGCTAAAAACTGTCTTAAACTCTAGTTCCAGGGGAGTCCGACACCCTCTTCTGACCGCCGCAGCATTGCATGACATGGGTGCACCAACCTACATGCAGACAGTACATTCATACATATAAAATAATAATAATAATAATAATAATAATAATAATAAAAAATAATAAACATTAAAAAAATAAAAAGATGGGGAAATCTGAGTGATCTTGATCTAAACTATTATATGAGATTTGCAAGACATTAATCAAAAGCTATTTTGTAAAATTCCTAGAATTGATAGATTTGACATTTTGTTAAATTTCTCTTCCAATTAATATGTCAGTTTCATAGAGAAAATACAAACTTACACGTTAATTAGGAAAATAATCATGGAAGCTTGACTATGAAGACTCTCTGGTCTCAGTTTTTTTTACAGGGCACATATAAGTTACAGGGCTGTAACTAGCCACAATGCCAAGTGGCTCTATCATTGCAAACATAAATGTGGAATCGATATATGGAACTGCCAAAAGTTTGAGGGACATGTCTTAGTAAAAGCTGAATAATTTTTAGGAGCTAAAGTGAATCCACAGTATATATGGAACAACTTTTTAAATGATAAATATTTGAATTGTCAAGTAATCTCATATTTTCCTCTTATATGAAAAACATCAAACATGTGAATCACATATTTTAATAATGATGTAAAAACATCAGACTGGTCAACTAAATTTCCTATAAACAATGGGTATTCTGCATATCTTCCATCCTTTTTTTTTAGTATTTAATTTCCTGTTTTACTATGAGTTATAAACATAAACAACTAGAAACTAGGTTGGCCCTCTATAGAGTATCAATTGAGCAAGAAACCTAGTTATTCATATGATATGGCTAACACCTTTATAAAAACATTGTTCTCAATAACACATCATCTTGAAACCTTGATAAGAAAAGTTATGAGTAATACAATAGGCATAATTATAGGTTTGGGCTTAGCCAGATCCAAATTAGAAACCTTTTACCAATTACCAACTCACAGAGTTTGACTCAGTACGAGCCTCTCAATTATCTCAACCCCCAGGCTCTTTATCTTTCACACAGAAGCAACAGTTCATCAATACAGGATCTGAGGAGTATAAATAAAAGGCTTATGTGGTCAACATATAGTGACCATTAATATTATCACTTTTGCTGTCTCTTCTCATCAGTGAAGTGATGGAGAATCAAGGTTTGGCTTCTATACTGGAAATACAAGATATTTTAAGTGGGAATAATTGAATGTATATAATGCTATATGGAACCTGATTCTACTTAAACCACTTAAATGGCATTAGCCTTATTCAGGAATCATAATACAATGATGTTCAGAAAACAGATGAAGAGATGCTCGATCTTTGCATTGTTTAATTGTTCTTCTCCATGAGTGGGATCCAAAGTGTGTGCATGCTCAGATCCCCACAGCAGGCAGGCAAGGGTGGCAAGAGAGGGCTGTGGTGCTTGCTGGAAATTTTAACTAACTTGGTTTGGAATCCAGGGCCCTTCCCTTACTTCGCTGTCTCTCATTCTTCCTGTTTCTACTTTCCTTTTCCCTTCTTCTTTCCTTTTTATTTTTAAATGATTTTTTTTTAATTTTTATTTATTTTTTATGTGTATGAATGTACTCTCTGCATGCAGGTTTGTGCACCTGTGTCGTGCAATGCCGCGGAGGTCAAAAGAGGGCGTCGGATTCCACTGGAACTGGAGTTCTCCTGGAATTGGAGTTCCAGACGGTTCTCAGCCTTCATGTGGGTGCTGAGGATCGAACCCGGGTCCTCTGAAAGAGCAGTCGGTCCTCCCAACCGCTAGGCCATCTCTCCAGCCCCCTTCTTTCCTTTTCCTATTCCCAGTAAGTCTCATGAGCTCCAGAGTAAGATTCACTGATACAGACTATGTGCCTTATTTTGGATCTTAGCATTTTCTCCTAGATGGAAAACAGCTGGTTTAAAAAGAAAAGCCTCTTGGGGCTGGATAGAATTACTGGTTAAGAGCACTTGGCTGTTCCTGCAGATGACCCAGGTTGGATTCCCAGCATCTACACGGCATCTAACAGCCATGTGGGTATTGCAAGACATGGGTATATTTACATGCAGGCAATACACTCATACACAAAATAAAAATAATAAATAAAATATTTAAAAACTAAGAAGACAAAAAAGAAACAGGGCTGGAGAGAAGGCTCAGCAGTTGACCTTAAGAGCACTGAGTGCTCTTGGCAGCAGGTCTGAGAACTGACATGATAGCTCCAGGGGACCCAATGCCCTCTTCTGACCTCCCTGGGCATTGTGTAACAGGGTTAACTTAGATACATTCAGGCAAGACACTCATATGAATAAGTAGATATAATAAAGGAAATATTTAAAACAAACAAACAAAAATCAAGCAACAAGATAATTCCCAAACCTGGTAATAGTAGTTGAGGTTTTCCTAATGGTAAGTAGGGGTGTCTGTCCCAGGCAAGCACTTGAGATTCATCTGTCTCTGGAGATAACTGACTTTCCATAGGTTGCTTATTGAGTCTGTGATCTTAACTCCATGATGGTTTTGAGCTGAGTACCTAATTTGTTCTTCATTAGCTATTACTTTGATTACTGGTTGCTTCCAGTGATGGGCTGTTGAGCGGATAAAAATGATATGCTTTCTCGCCCGGCGTGGTGGTGCACGCCTTTAATCCTAGCACTTGGGAGGCAGAGGCAGGTGGATCTTTGTGAGTTCAAGGCCAGCCTGGTCTACATAGTGAGTTCCAGGACAGCTGGGGCTACAGGGAGACCGTGNAAAAAAAAATGATATGCTTTCTCCCTTCCCATGTCTTATTGATATCTGGAATTCTGTATCAGCATTTATTAAAGATGTAATCACTTCTCTGAAGTTAATGATGCTCGGGGTTGTTTTCCTTAGCCTCAGTTAAGGAAAGCCGTTGGGGAAAATTGGGAGATTGACCAGGACTCCTTAGGCTGAGCTAATAGTCGTCTGGTTTCCCTGGTTTTCTATTATTGTCATTTTAATTTGCATCTTTTGCATTTTTTTTTTTTTTTTGAGCCAGAGTCTTGCTGTGCGATAAAGGCTGTCCTCAAACTCTCTCGCCTCCACCACGAAGGGCTGTAATTTCAGGTGTGAGCCAGCACCTTCTCCTGATCATTTTTTTCTCTCAAGTCTGTCTTCTCAGAGTTACTTGGCCATCTGTAAACAAGTAGTCTATAGCTCCTGAAAAGCTTCAGTTTCTTCAATAAAATCTCTCCTATTATACCAGCTTTGGGAGCTCAATTTTTTTTTTTTTTTGAGACAGGGTCTCCCTTTAGTCCCAGCTGGCCTGGAGCTCACTATGTAGACCAGGCTGACCTTGAACTCACAGAGATCTGCCTGTCCTTGCCTCTAGAGTGCTTGGAATTAAAGGTGTGGGCCACCATGCCTGGCCTGGGGCTCAATTCTTATTGAACCAGGATTACCTCATGTCCTTTGTAAGCATCATATAAATATTCATACTATATTAATGGAAGACTAACATGACATCTAGATAAAATGGCATTTTGGGGATTAATACTAGCAATAATTTTCCAGAATCCATGTGTTAATTTTGGGTTATTTTAGCTTACTCTGTCTTTACAACTAACTAACCCATCCAACAGCTAGGCATTTTTTTCAGCCATGTGTTTATACACTTTTGCTCACTTAAAAAGAAATGGCTCCTGCAGGTATGTCAGAGTATATGCTGACATATAAGGTCCTCTAATGAGGGAAAACTTTTGTCATTTGTTTTCCTGAGTCTATGTTACTTTAATTATTATAATATTTTTGAGTTCCATCTATTTACTCACAGATTACACAATTTCCTCTTCCTTGACTGCTAAGTAAGAACTCTAATGTATAAATATGCCACATTTTCATTATTTATTCATCAGTTGAGGGACACTTAGGTTGCTTCCATTTGTTAGGTGCTGTGAAAAGAGTAGAACACATGGTTGTTCAAGTATCTCTGTACTAGGATGGTTCCTTTTAGTATATGCTGAGGAGTGATTATAACCACATTCGAGGACAAAGGAGGTATCAAAATGATTAAGATTTGTTGTATGAAGTGCACAAAAGTTCAATAAAATGTGCATTGAGTCAAAGAAAACAGCTACCATACATGGCCGTGTATAGAAACATGGATTTTATTTTTAACATAGTTACTTATATATTAGTTTAAAAAATTTGTAGCCTGATATTAATCATTGGTAGAACATAATTTGACTTTTTGATAGTATGAAATATTAACATGCTATAAAATAGTAGAAACATTAAGTGACTGTAAACCACAGTTTTATAAAGGTCAACAGAAATACCTGAGGCCAGGTATGGTGGCACATACATTTAATCCCAGCACGCAGAAAGAAGAAACATGTGGATCTCTGCGAGTTCAAGAACAAGCTGGTCTACATAGAGAATTCCCTGCCTGCTAGGGCTACATTTTAAGAACTTATCTCAAAAACCACAAAAATACAAAGTAATGAAAGTAGCTGGTATTTGGGTGAAATTTTTGTATTCCGCCAAGAATTCCTTATTCAGTCAATTCACGGTTCAGCCTGAGAAGTTGAATCATTTAAATAATTCAAAGGCATATTTGATTAAATGTAGTTATTGTCATCCAAGTATTAGGATCTCACTCTTCCTTAATATTAGAGAACAAAATAACAGGTCTCCCTATGATCCATTGACACATGATGGTTTGGGGGAGAAGACAAGGTCTATCTTGTTATAGGAATACCTGGGCTTGGCTAGGTGACAATCATCAGGCCTGTTATAAAGATACAGCCTATACTTATAGATTTCATTTTAAAACTTCCAAGTTTTCTGGGGAAAAAAATCCAAGCGCTGACCAAGAGCAGAGTTTTTATTTCAGCTGTAGTTAACACAGCTGCACTTGGTGTCATGAAATAACTTAGAACAAAAATCCTTCTAATCAATAAGTTGTGGAATAAAAGTCAGAGCAAAAATTCCCCCTACACAACACAGACAAACAGCCACACAGACAGAGACATGCACAGACACACAGACACACACAGACTCAGATACATGAACACAGACACATATAAACAAAGACTCAGAGACACAGACATAGAGTTACACACAGAAATATAGACAGAGACATACAGTTACACACAGAAACAGATATATAGACATGGTCACACAGAGACACACAGACATAGACACACAGATATACATAGACATGGACACACAGACTCAGGTACATGGACATAGACACAAAGAAACACAGACTCAGAGACACAGACACACAGTTACACAAAGACACAGATACATGGACATGGCCCCACAGTTACACACAGACACAAATATCCAGACACAGACACACAGATACATAACACACACAGAGACGCAGAAAAAACACAAAGACAAATAATGGTATGGTTCATTGTACAGTAATAGTAAGATAGACTTTTATATTCATTTTCAGGTTCAGTTCACAGGTAAGTATAATTCATCTTACATGATCATAGTTTCCATTTGTTTTCAGATAAATATTTTGTGACTTTTTACTTATATTTAAACCTTATTTCACCATTATAATCCATTAATATATTATATTTAATGTAATGTTCCATTATATTTAAATGTAAGTGTTCTTACTTTCAACAAATTATAATCACTCAAGAACTTTCTTTCATCTGAGGACTTGCTATTGCCAGAACAATTGCTGTGGTATTTTGATTAATTATAAATTATACAAGTCCTTGGAAGGAAACTGTAATTTGTTTCTTACAGGAACATTCTGTTTCATTTGACCATTTTATGATGTGTGGTAATTAATCTGAGTGTTGAGTCAGTGCTACTCTGATGGATTTAAAAACAATATAGTTCTGGTCACTCCTGGTCACAAACAGAGAACATTTCATCAAACAAAGATAGTAAGATTGAGTATTACAAGAGGCAGGGCGTCTAGCTGCATCTCCACTGGTTTCTTGCTCTGATAACAATTCACATACATAGTTATTTAACTTCTGTAAATTTCAGTTTCATCATGCTTAAACCTCTAAGATGCTTTCTTCCATATGCTGTTGTGGAAAGTGCGCATCCATGCTAAGTACTTCACAATATGCCTGACACACATTTGCTCTTGAATATTAAAGTTTTTCTTCTAACTCAACAGGAGATAGATCACTTTTAAGAAGCTTTTCTATGACTTCAAGTCCTAGTTGGTTTCTTTTGATAATAAAATTTATTTAAGCAGAACTTGCTGAAAACAGGCTTAATAACTTATCTGCCATAAAATGTTAATTTTTCTTTTTTTTTTTAATTTTATTTCTGTATGTGTATGAATGTGTTGTCTGCATGCAAGCCTGTGCACCCGTGTCGTGCAATGCCGCAGAGGTCAGAAGAGGGTGTCGAATTCCCCTGGACCTGGAGTTCTCCTGGAATTGGAGTTTCAGACGGTTCTCGGCTGCCATGTGGGTGCTGGGGATAGAACCTGGGTCCTCTGTAAGAGCAGTCGGCGCTCTTAACTGCTAGGTCATCTCTCCAGCCCCAAAATGTTAATTTTTCTTAAAAAATGTAAAATGCGGGGCTGGAGAGATAGCTTAGCGGTTAAGAGCACCGACGCTCTTGCAGAGGACCCGGGTTCGATCCCCAGCACCCACATGGCGGCTAAGAACCGTCTGTAACTCCAATTCCAGGAGAACTCCAGTTCCAAGGGAATCCGAGACCCTCTTCTGACCTCCGTGGCATTGCACGACACGGGTGCACAGACCTGCATGCAGACAGTACATTCATACACATACAAAAATAAATAAATAAATAAATAATAAAAAAATTTAAAAAAAATGTAAAATGCAAAACAAACAAAACTCAGATAAGAAAGTGTGACCATTATCACTACCTGGACTAAACTAATAAACACCTAGCATTGCTCACTCACAGCTCTCAAAAGATCTGTGTGAATCTTAATATTTAAACCTACATACGCCAAAGCTAATGATCAAATTGTTTAATGTCTGTAGCCATCAAGAATTGATGAAAAAAATGGAAGTTATCATTTCATGTTGATGAAAACTCTGAGTAATGGAAGAAAATATTTAAAGATTCTATGTGATGGGTTAATATTCATAACATAACAGATGATATCTCAATTAAAAACACAAAGTACAAATTTAAAATAAAGGACTTTAGATCAGCATGTTATTTCATTAGGTCAAGCTATTTTACTAAGTAAGTGATGGTCAGTTCCCTGTCTATAGGAAGATTTAAAAACTTTGAGAAGGCAGAGGCCCCTAACGTCTGTTTCTGCATGAAATATACTTGAACATCAGGTTGATCCAGAGAACTGGATTATACTGTACTGAAACTATTTGGTGAAAATGCCATGGAAGGTAATGTTTTGTGACGCTCAAACGTCTCTTTGTGTTTTAAACAAGAGGTGTGGCAGAGAGTTTTCCAGTGTCCTTGGGAACCTAGGAAAACCTAGAAGCCTCTGAAAAGACACCATTTATTTCTCCGCGATCAGTAATCAATAACTGTTCAGCACCCCAGTTGTGATACATGCAGGTCTAAAATGCATCTTCTAAGCAAAGAGACCAAAAAAAAAAATATTTATGCATGAGAGCGTTAGCCACTAGAAGATGCAGGCACCTCGAGAGTCAAAGCCTCTGTCAATGCCGAAACAGTTCTTTCCTATAGTTTCAAATAAAATGTCTCCGTCCAGCTGAGCATGCCCACAAGTATTCTTGTGTCATTTTGAAATCTGACATGTGTTCTGAGACTTTGAAAAATGCCAGGACATAAATGTGTCCACCATCCTCCCTTGTCAAATTACGCTCTTCTACTGGGCATGCGCAGGGATGAGCCCATCTGTAAAGAGCTCTCTTACATGAACATGTGTGGACACTCCATTTAATTTCCCTCTTCCTTTTGTTCGGAAAACAACGCGCACTGGAAATAACTCCTGCACTGTACATGCTGCTGAAAGTAATTAATCTTTCCACATCTTTTATGTCTTGGCAATGCCTGTTTTGGCTTTGTTCTAAACAAGCTGTGAATCCGTTGTATCTGGTTACAAACAGAATCTGGAAAGTCTGGAAAGAACTGAAGATTCTATTCGCATCTTAAACTTTATGATTTTTAAAGAAAGATGAGTGAACTTCTTGCATCTAAACTTCACTGATTAAACAAAAACATTACCACTGACACATTTGACAGATCCCTGAACAGTCAGTCAAGAGCTACTATATATTTTAATAGATCCTTTCCTCTCTATTCCAAGATGTCTGTTTTAATTGGCAAATATTAATTCACAGTTAAACGTACAGGCATGTTATTTATATTATTTTCCGCGCTGCTACTTGCAAAGCTAAAAGTTAGTCCAGACCAGAACTGGTAGCTTCCATCTTTGTTTCCTCTTCCTTGCCCTGTGAGTGCTGAACTTCCATGAAGGTTTGTATTGTTCTTTTACTAAAGGTGTCCTTACTAAGAAAGCATTCATTTAGATGTATAAATCTCATACAACAAGATTTAACAAATGGGTTTCCTTTAAAACTGAATATGATGCAACTATTGAATAATTTTATTATCTAACATTTAAATTTTCCCAAGAAAGACATAAATCATTTTAATTTCTGAATTTAACTTCCAAACTTTGTGATATATTTTAGTCATACACACACACACACACACACACACACACACACACACACAAGTACTTTGCTGTGTACATCAGAAATCAAAGTTGTTAATTATGTTGAACATGATTCATGTTTAATAGGTATCACAAATTTAATGCAGATTGCCTGAAGTATGCTTATTAAGAAACATAGAATTTTGAACATGAACTATAGAATGATACTGAAATTCCTTCTTTTCATGTGCCTGCACCACATGCTGTTCCCAAGGTCACTGTCTTCTCTTCAGTGTTTATTATGTTACATCTTTGACTACTTTTGCTATGCTAAATCATCATGCTATTATGTCATGAACACTTGAAATGGACTCTAAACTAATTCTAGGTTATCATCTTCAACTTCTTCAAGCAAGGTCTTCTGTGCAATCATAACAAAGAGATATTTACAAAAATCACTTAGTCTCATGGCAATTTGACTTTTAATCCCAGCACTCAGGAAACAGTCAGATGGATTTCTGTGAGATCAGGGACAGCCTGGTCTACATGGTGTGTTCCAGGACAGCTAGGGCTACAGAGAGATCCTACCTCAAAACAACAAAAATTTGAGATATGTATAGGAAAATATAAGTTGTCTCTGTGACAGATGTAGATGTTGAATATGTCATAAAACATACCAGTGCTATTGTGCCTTTCCAAATGTTTACTGTGTAGTGAACTCTGTTTCTAGTAAGAAACAGTAAAAGCAAGAAGAAGGGGAAGGGAGCAGAAGAAAAAGAAAGATATCAAGGTAGAGGAGTGGAATACCATTCGTATATGGCAGGCATCATTCACACTTCTTTGAATAAATTATCTGATTTACCATCACAACCATCTGTAAGTGCAGTTTCAGTCACTTTATAGATCAAAAAAGCATGTTAAAAGGCCCAGTAACTTGTCCAGTTTCAAAAAGCAGAGGTTATATTTAATCTATTTAGTGTCTAAGGTTACATGGTTAATAACTAACCACATAATTCATTTTTGCTCCTTCGTTACATCTTCTTTCATCATGAAATTTCCAGAATTCAGTTTTCTTGTACCTCTTTCAGGAAGATGTTCCTAAAATATAACTTGGAATAACTGTATGGGAAAAAAAAAAAAAAAAACTGTCCATGCCTGCTTTTCTCATTTCACTTCCTCTTCAAACTCTTCTGATTTTCCAAACCTCAATTAATGCAATGTGGTTTTTAGCCACATATTTTCAGAATTATATTGTAAAGTGAAAGTGAAAAGAGTCAGTGATTATTATAAGGTTGTGAAATTGAAAATATCCTATTATGGCAAAGATTATCCTTTATTCGAGGGCAATTATGCTAAACTCTCTGAGATGTTAAAATTTTTATCTTGTGTAAAATTTGGATAAGTATTTAAATATCTATATATATATATCTATATAGATATTATCGATATATATATTAGCCAACAATGGGGGGGCTGGAGAGATGGCTCAGTGGTTAAGAGCACCAACTGCTGTTTCAGAAGACCCGGGTTTGATTCCCAGCACCCACATGGCTGCTAAGGACCGTCTTTAACTCCAGTTCCAGGGGAATCTGACACCCTCTTCTGACCTCAGCAGCAGCATTGTACGACATGGGTGCACCTACCTACATGCAGACAGTGCACTCATACACATAACATAATAAATTTAAAAATTAAAAAATAAAAACAAAAAGCAAATTTGAATACTATGACTTCCTTAGATTTTTAATTACAAAATGAACTTTAATAATTTTATAGTCTTATATTTGTTTATGTTCAGAATCTCTTCTACAGTGAAACTTTAAAAATAGAATCATCATCAATTAGTTTTCACATTCCTGTAGGTAATATGAACTGTTTTACAATGCATGCCTAACTGCTGCTGTTTTCTAGTACAATGCATACCTGTGAAGGTTTTCTCCTAACCTCCCATTTTCCAGCAATACTCTGTCCCTCTGTTATCTGCTGGTCTTTGTTCTTAAGATACCATTATTATGACTATAATTGCCAGTCCCGCTTTCTTACTTTGCCACTTAAATGTTTCATGTAGAACAACCCCTTAGCACCCCTCATAAACACATGTTGCAGCAGATGGGCTGTCCTTAATTATCTCAATTTAGCAGCAAAAGAGAGAGAATCTCAGGGAGATAAAATATATGGTGGTAAGAATTCTTCAGTCATTAAGTTATGGTACTGGAATCAGAATTGACTTCTTTGTTCATTCTGCTCACCTTTCACTCACATGGAGCCATCTGAAAGCTCTTCCTTCACAGACTAGTTTACAGTCCAACATTGTCAACGAGTATAATCTTTTCCCCCTATCAGCAGTATTTTTTTCATATAGATGAAGCTTTAATAATAAGAAGGGTGCACTTAAAGACTGTAGTTTATTTTAGGAGAAGCCTAAAATATTTTTCTTTGGTAGATTGACAGGAAACTAAGAGTAAGTCTAGTATCACATCAAATAGCTGGTGTGTTTCACTTAGAAGGAAAACATTCTGTCTATTCTTCATCATTACCCAACACCTAATTCAGGGATGTGCTGAGCATTATCAGAATACCTAAGAACCCTTCTTTTTAGAATCCATTTAAGACAACTCTAAAGCATAAACTAATTGTTGAACATGAACAGCATATGAATCTGCTTAAGGTTCACCAATGTCACTTAAATCCCACAGGTTTACTCTAAATAGGGATGCAGTGTCCAATCTCAACAAAAGCAGAGAAATACCTTTTCACATGAACTATAAAGCAAGAAAATACAATATTCTAAATGTATCTTCCCAACCCAGAGGATGTGTTCAAAATTAGAAGTTGCTCCATTTCCATATGATCCTTACAGAATAGCTAGGTGTAAAACAACTGTAACTCCTACAGATAACCCATCTTCATAGCTTTAAGTATAAAATTACTTTTACTGAAGCACATGATGAAATTCAGATTATTGACAAGAAGCTCTGAACTCAGGCATGCCTTTGGCAATCGGATGTTATTCAACCTAAATATTTGTCCTAAGATCTAGTCCTAAATGTACCACCTTTACCAGGTTGTACATTTCACCAACAAATATTTAAGTTCATCCTGTAATTAAGAGATTCTCTCTATTGTGTGAAATTTTCTGGGGACATGAACAAATGCCTGCTCATCCGTGTAAGATTCCATGGACAGAAAAAAAAAGAAAGTATTCCATCCAAGTCTACCTTGACAATCCAGCAATTTTTTAAAATTTTTATTTATTTATTTTCACATGTGTATGAATGTACTGTCTGCATGCAGATGTGTGCACCCGTGTCAAGGCAATGCCGTGGAGGTCAGAAGAGGGTGTTGGATTCCCCTGGAACTGGAGTCAAAGACGGTTCTCACCCGCCATGTGGGGGATGGGGATCGAACCCAGCTTCTCTGCAAGAGCAGTCGGTGCTCTTAATTGCTAGGCCATCTCTCCAGCCTCAACAATCCAGCAAATTTAATTAGATTTATTTAGAAAAGCTTACCAGTGCAGCACTAAAAATGTAATCTCACACTCTCAATGTATCAAAGATCATAAAGTTTATGCCAAAAGATTAGGTGACCCCTTCTCATGTGATGCATTATTTCCAGGATTGTTAATCATTGAAATTTCATGCTGAAAGTTCTCTTTCTCACACTTTACTCTTAGAAACAGAAATTGAGTGTGTATGTATAACAGCTAATATTAGTTTAAGGACTTACTCTCTGAAATATTCACTATAGCATGGGTCTAAGTACTTCATATGCATTCATTGCTTTCATTTCATTACAATCCTAAGTCATTGTAATATTTTTATAATGTCTTTGTTTTACTTATTACTGCATAAACATCTTCAAAATTGAATATTGGTCTGTACAATTCATTATATTTTGTTCTATACTTTGAGGGCTAAATTTTGGTAAGATTTAGTTGGTTACTAATTGATTAGAATCATCTGTGCAGCCTTGGTCAAAGATGTGCCCATATCTCGATGTGACACCTAAACTGGCAGTGGTGCCAAATGGCTCTTGTCCATGTCCAGCAATTGATGAAAGTTTGTGGTGTAGCTGGGACTGCTTGACTGTATATGAATCACACATGCTGTTCTTGAAAGTGGGATGGCATCCTCCTGAACAGAGAAAACTGTTGGAAGCCTGTTCTTCCCCAGATAGACTGTGAAACACAGAACAATGCATACCATGCATTCTGTTGGCCAAAATGACAGTTCAGGGCTAACAAGTGATCAGAACAGAGTTCTGATACGAAAGGTTGCTGCAGAATTATTGCACTATTGCTCTATTTTTTTTTAAAGTTGGCAAACAAAAATAAAGAACACTATGCTGTTTCTAAGATTATACTTCACATAAGTCAATATTCTAAAACATGAACTTGGAGTTCTGACACCAGAAATCAGGCACAACTACTAGGTGGAGATAACACTGAGACAATATTAATATAGATTGTTACATACAGAGAGATACATGTATTTATGCATATATGTATATATATGATATTCACTCTTCTGTATTGTGTCTCTTTGATTTACCAAAATATAATATTATCTGGTAATATTTCATTTTGTTAAAGAATAAGCTATTTAAACATTTTGAACATAATAGTTAATTTACCCCAATTCTACTACATGAATAATGAAGATAATGATGGTTTGTCAACCAAAGCTGTTCTTCATCCTGTTTTTCCAAATAAAATTTACTAAAACAGGGTCAAACCCTTTGTTTATATAATCTCTTTGATGTATTTAATACCAGCAGTTCATTTACTGATATTTATATCTTATGGTATAGAATGGATAGCATTAAATGCACAAAAATGTAAAGGTATCATACTCTAATAAAACATTCTAGATTTAAACCAACAAAATCCATTTGAAATTATCATATATTTTTATAGATCTGTGTTGATTCATCATAAATTGGTACATCAATATTATAATGGTTTTAAAAAGTTGGTATTTGTTCCCAGGTATTTTTTAGGCTATTGTGAGTGGTAAGGTCTCCTTAATATTCCTTGTCCAGTTAATAGTTGTTAGTGTAAAGAAAGGCTACTGATTTTTCTAGGTTAATTTTGTATCCTGCCACTTTAGTGAGACTCTTGTTTCTAGGAGTTTTCTGGTGGAGTTTTTCTGGATGCTAGTACCAAATCCCCCAACTGAAAGGCAAGCTGAGAGAAATATTATTCTTTTATTTCTTTCTATCTGAAAGCAACTGGGATGTTATAATGTGAATCTCTTAATGAGCCCTAGAATTAACTTACCACTTACTTTCAGACATGGTAATAAATGTATAAGGGCAGAAGGTATATGTTCATATTTTAGAGTATTATAAATTTAAATGGAAAAAATGTGAACTCCTAAACATATATCAGAGTTAACATTATAGTTTATTCCTGGAGGACATAATTCTGGAACATACATGATGTTTATACAGGCATATTTTGGAGCAATACAATTGGGAGGGAACAAGAACAACATAAGGACTGGGTCAAAGAACGGACTGATACAGTTAAATTCTACCCCAAACAATAAACCTTTGTAGAGAAAAACTTTAAAATGATTGAGAGAAAGATGCAGGACATGTATGGCAGAATGCATGATCTTGGGTGGGTTAGGGGAAGGGAAAGGGGAATATGTCTAAATTGAACTGAAAAATTATGTCTGAAATGCACAAAACATCAATAAAAGTATTATATTAAAATGTTGGTATTTATTTCTAAAAGTTGGGTACATCTTAGTCCATGTTATAAGCACTTAATTTGTATCAGTTCCCAAGTTATTATATGAACTAGGAACTCAGATTTAGATTTTATGAACAATACAATTTTAAATTATTATTAATTCTAAGAAGCCCAAAATATCAAAAATCTTATTTCTCAGGATGTATAAACTTTGGGCATTTCCCTGGGAAAATCAGCCAGCACACGGATTTATCTCAGCTGAAGCTGGCCAGGGAACATGAAGGACTAAAGATCATGGAAAGCTAATAGAATTCTGGTTATACTGTTATGCTGGTTATACTGTTAGCCCAGATTAACCAAGTTTTATGTATTCTGTATTTGTTGCTAACAAAAATTGGTAACCAAAAATTCATAGTTCAGCCTTTTTAATGAAAGTACACAGTGTTCATTTGATCCTGGCAATTATGGATGGAGTCTGAGGTAAAGGACTTAATTTTCTTACTGAGAACATGCTTTCAGTTATACATGCATATATTTTGAGAAATTTGTTTAAACAATACATATTGAATATTAACCCAACTTGGAATAATGGTAGGCATTATAATGAAAGATTTTTAAAGACTAATCATGATTAACCATTTACTTGATAAATTTCATTTTATTTAATCTTAGTTCATTTCTCTTTCAATTATGACATAGTCTTCAGACAAAATATTTTTGTAAGAATTTACGCATTCTGTGGCTTTTCCATTTGACATCCCTTCCTTTCTCAGTCTTGGTAATAACTTCTCACTATACTCTGGTATGTTTCCTTGTTAATTTCTTCCTCCCTCTGTTTCCGATAACTACTCATCTTTCTTTTGTGCTCCATCCAAACTGACTTTAGTGGAAAATATCTCATTTTTTAAAATTTGTTTGAAAATTTGACTGGATTTTCTTCTATATATCAGATATGATCTGTGTAGCATATCATTCGCATGCAAAAGTCAAAAGGAAAATGGACTGAAATGTTAACGGGATAAAAATAAATCCCTTTTGTCCACTATGATATAATTTGTAGTTCTATCTTAATGGCAAAGTTTCTGTATTATCATCATTCAACCTTGGGAAGGAAATTAGAAGTTAGTAACTCTAGGTTTAATGTAAGAAGCAAATTCAGGTGTTGGAAAGATAGGGAACCTCCTGGTTCCTTCAGATGAAATGGAGAATGAATTTCACTGATGATGTGGCTTCGCTTCGTTGTTCTGCAATGGCACTGGTCTTCATCTGTAAATGCTGTAGCAGTTCTTGAAGAAGCACTCTTTTTTTTTTTGGTCTTTTCGAGACAGGGTCTCCCTGTAGTCCCAGCAGTCCTGGAACTCACTCTGTAGACCAGGCTGGCCTTGAACTCACAAAGATCCGCCTGCCTCTGCCTCCCGAGTGCTAGGATTAAAGGCGTGAGCCACCACGCCCGGCTGTGAAGAAGAACTCTTAATAGGTGTTACAGAAAGGAAATAGAGCGCTACATGGAACGCTTGCCCTCCAAATACAGATATGGAGGGACAGTAGAAAGCAGGGACCCAAGGAACAAAATTGCCATAGGGAGAAACAAGAGTCCAAGTTTTAAATGCTGTCAAACTAAAAATACCCAACACTACTAAAGTTCTGTCTTATATTTACAAAGAACCCACAGACGTGCATGACTGAATTAAGAGGACCAAACAGAGAGGAATATTTGAGGTCGTATTTATAAAATCTGTCTCAAGAAATGTACGTATGAAATGGAGTCTGAGAGAAGGGAGAGTGACAGGAACAGGATGTGACAAAATACTTTATAAACTGATTTAGGAGAAAAGATATCTAAATGATAATGAGAGATGATGACACAGACAAACCAGGGGTCGGGTTCACAAGAAAAATGGTGGAAACAGGGGCTTCCAGCCCCTGTCAGAAAATAAATGGTACGCCCAAAGGGAGATGATGCAGTGTGGTAATGGAAATGCCTAGGAAGTAGGTATGCACTCTGTCTTCAAATCTGCACCCTCTCACCAGAAAAGCTTTTCTACTATCCCAGAGATGGAGGATCTGGAAAGAAGCTTATTGCTATCTCTGAAAAACATGAACAACAGGCTAGAGAATCAAGAGGATGCAATGCCTCAGGCCTTCAGCATCACAAATGGTTTACATAGTGTCTACTACTGAGGTCCTAACCATTAGTAAGTACCCAAAGAAACTTCCATAAAGATCTAGGGAAGACCTAGAGTAGAGAATTGCCAGTTATTTCTACATAGAAGGAATACTTAAGGAAACCGGGGTAGCATTTTGACAGTGTTTTTGGAAGAGTTAGACGCCAGGAATCCTGTTGGTCAGGATAAAATAATTCAGCAAGAAATATACAGGGCTGGAGAGATGGCCTAGCGGTTAAGAGCGCCAACTGCTCTTACAGAGGACCCGGGTTTGATCCCCAGCACCCACATGGCGGCCGAGAGCCGTCTGAAACTCCAATTCCAGGAGAACTCCAGCTCCAGGGAAATCCGAGACCCTCTTCTGACCTCCGCGGCGTTGCACGACACGGGTGCACAGACTTGCATGCAGGCAGTACATTCACACACATACAGAACTAAATAAAATTAATAAAAAAAAATTTAAAAAAAAAGAAATATACAAAGATGGACAGGGTTACAGCCTTTCCACTTCCTCTTCTTCAGTGGTTCCTGAACCTTGGGTGGGTGAGATTTAATATAGGAGTCCTGAGGGGAAGAGACGCATTAACCCATATAAATAGAGCCTCACCTGCTCCTGGGATAGTACGCCTGTGAACTTACAACAATGATGACAGCTTCAATAAGACATGCCCACCACAGAACTGCAGAAATGGACAGCAGGCCTCAATCGCAGCCAGATTACTACTTGGGGAAGAAGTACTTTACTTCATTAAGGGGGTGATTCTAGATATGCTGACTAGACCTCTGTGGATGAACTTACACTGAGGGAAGTCTGGGGACATTCTCTTGTCTCAATAGGCCTTAATATAAATGACAGAATGCATGAATTCTGGTGGATGTCCATGGGAGGGTGTTGATGGGGAAGGGGTTGTAAGAATGATTAAGATATTATAAGAATTAGGGCTGGTGCATGAACGCAGAGAAACAGTGACTTACAATCAACTGTAAGCTTTCAGATATGAACTTGTGGTAATGTTGGGATCAGACAGAGACCCCATGCCAACTTGGAAAAGATTTCAAAGCAGAGCAAGAGAAATGGGTGGGGAACTGACCTGAACTGAGAAGTACAAGACACTGAGTACTGTTGGGTGATGAAGAATATGCCTTACCTAGGATTTCTAAATATGCTGACTAGACTCCAGCATATCTAAGTGGACAGAAGGAAGCCTGGGTTTGGGAGCCTGACTGGATAGGGCTTAGCTTGGATGTTATAATGCATGAGTTCTGATGGGGGCGTTGGGGCATAAGTGGGATTGGGTTTGATTGGCACACATTGTATGCATTATACAAATGTTCAATAAATAATAATAAATATGTTGTGAATGAGATACACAAAAATTAAAAATTTATTAAAATTATCAAGATTAAATGGTTTGATATTACTCTAAAACATGAATATATGCTAGAGTAATAGAAAATTAAAGAGAAAAATGTCAACTCCTAAACATATATTGGAATTGACATACAGTTTATTACTGGAGGTCATAATTCTGGTACATATATGACATTTATGTAGGCATATTTTGGAGCAATACAATTGGAAGGGGACCATAACAGCATAAGGACTGGGTCAAAGAATGGACTGATATAATTAACTTCTGCCCCAAACAATAAACCTTTGCAGAGAAAATCTTTAAAAAGACTGAGAGAAAGATGCAGGACATATATGGCAGAATGCATTATCTGGGGTGGGGTGGGGGAAGGGAAAAGGGAATATGTCTAAATGGAACTGAAAAATGATGTCTGAAATACACAAAACATCAATAAAAGCATTATATTAAAATGATTTGATAATGAGTCTGCAAGAAGGTCCAGGGTGGAAAGGCATTTATCGCCTAGTCTAGCAACCTGAGTGTGAGCCCCAGGACACAGAGAGGAAAGAGAACCAACTCCAACATGTTATCTTTGTCTTCCATACACATGCCACAGCCAAGTTCATACACACACAGAAGCAAACAAACCCACCCATGCATGTACACAAAATAAATGAAATGAATGTTATTTATAAAACTTAAATTGATCTCACAATTTTTGAGCTTTTGATTAGTGAAGTTCTTCCATACATACTTTGATTAAAGGAAAAGCAAGACTTTTAGAACCTGGATATAATTATCTCATTTAGTCCTAACTACAATCCTTCAACACAGATAATATTTGTTTTTGTGGTTGCCTTGTTTTCAGGATTCTTTTGGGGTGGTCTCTGTTTTATTTTTTGTCTGGGAGTGTTTTATGACAGGTTTTTTGAGTCAGGGTCTTCCTGTAGCCCCAGCTGGCCTGAAAAATCCCTATGTAGACCAGGCTGGCATTCATCTCACAGAGATCTGCCTGCCTTTATCTCCTTAGAGCTGTGATTAAGGCCTATACCTCCACAACCAATTTGTTTATTAAATGAGCAATTACCCTGGGTTAACTGAGTAAATTCAAGTAATATGTTTCAGTTCTGGAAGGAGGCTCAAAATCAGGATCCATCTGTGACTCAACACTAGGTACCATCTGCTAACAGAGTCTGGTCTCAGAATACTTCATTTCTATTATCATATTTAGAGGACACAGAAGATGTAGGGTCTCAGTAATAACATGAAATCCCATGTGTGATTCTTGTGCTATTTGAAGAGGAATTGCTACTAAATCACTCTGAATATGTTCATATAGTTTGATTAAGCTCTTTTTTCTGATCAGTCTTTCCAACTTCTGGAAACCCCTGAAGCTCTCTGATTCAGGAAAGGCAATATAGGTCACTTATTAAAAGATTAGGATTCTGATGCTAATTCTTTCTCTTTTTGCTAGAATATTACTTCAGCTTCTGTTCTGAAACACGTTTATTTCACACTGTCAAATTAGAAAATGTATGTGAAAGGGTCCACAAATAGTTATCCTTTAGATTTTCAGGGAATTTGAGCTAATGATACTGCTCTTCTCAGGAATCTTAGGGGAGAAGTACAGGTATTTGGGACAACTTAAAAGAGATGTTTGTATCTTCGGGCCTGGAGAAATGGCCTAGTGGTTAAGAGTGCCAACTGCTCTTACAGAGGACCCAGGTTTGATCCCCAGCACCCACATGGAGGCTGAGAACCATCTGAAACCCCAGTTCCAGGAGACTCTGACACCCTCTTCTGACCTCCGCAGCATTGCATGACATGGGCGCACAAACCTATATGCAGACAGTACATTCATACACATAAAAATATTTTAAAAAGAGATGTGTCTTCAATAGGAGAGGTGAGAGAAAGAGAAGGGTAAGCCTCCACTTTCCTAGAGCCTGTTCTCCAGCACTGAAGGAGTTTGCCAGCAAAGATTTTAATGGCAAAGGAATACATACAAAGAAATGCTAAGATGTATAATAAGTAATGTCCCAGCTGTGATTCCTTAAAGTCCCAGAACATTCAGTATGTTACTTTTATAGAGAGAATAACTAATTCAAAGATAAATGCTTAATTGCAAGATTTCCAGTTTATATATTTTCTTGTGGAGCAGTAATAGCTAATTTCATGGTCTGCTTCTATAATGCTCATAAAGTATCTATTTAAACCCACACTTCTCAGATGCATCCAATTATTGGTTCCTTCCCTTCCTGATTCATCAAAAAAGTTACGCCAAATAAGAAAAAGAAAAATGTATCAACAAGAATATATTTTCATATTAGCCAATCAGTAGAGAAGCAATATTAAAAAGTCAGAACTCGTAGGTCATAAGATGACATAATAAATTTTACTAATTTATAGCACAGTAAGTTAGGAAGCCTGAAGAAATATTAAGTAATGATGATGGTGATGTCTAATGGACACAGAAGACGGTAAAGAGTATCTCAGGGCCCAAAACTGGAACAACTTGAGTGATCAAATAAATGTTGTAGAGTTGAATTATAACCCACAGCACAATATATATATATATATATATATATATATATATATATATATAATCACAATATATATATATATATAAACACAACACAATATATATATATATATATATATATATATATATAATCACATTGTTTCAATACAAATAAGTAAGACAGGGAATGAACAGCAAACAATGGGAAACCTTTTAAATAATATATATGGACACTCCACTCTGTCCTGAGTGAGGAGAGTGTAATTACGCAGTTCTCAAGGGTGTGGTTTACAGCACTGAAGCCTGACAAACCCTACCTCAAAAAATAACTTTGCCAGGCATGGTGGCACACGCCTTTAATCCCAGCATTTGGGAGGCAGAGGCAGGCGGATCTTTGTGAATTCAAGGCCAGCCTGGTCTACAGAGTGAGTTCCAGGACATCTGGGACTACAGAGGGACCCTGTCTCGAAAAGACCAAAAAAAAAAAAAAACAAAAAACAACAAAAAAAAAACTTCCACAAGTCATGCTGATAGTTCATGTTATCAACAGGATGGAACTGGATTCTGTAATTGATGTGATGAATTTCTTTTTTTTTTATTTTATTTATTTTTGTATGTGTATGAATGTATTGTCTGCATGTAGGTTTGTGTACCCTTGTCATGCAATGCCACTGAGGTCAGAAGAGGGTGTCGGATTCCCCTGGAACTTAAAGACGGTTCTCAGCCGCCATGTGGATGCTGGGTATCGAACCCAGGTCCTCTGCAAGAGCAGTCAGTGCTATTAACCACTAGACCATCTCTCCAGCCCTGATGTGATGAATTTCTAAGGATTCTTTTACTTTCTTTATTTCATTTGCTTTTCATTTACTTTCATAATGTAAAGATGTCATGTAGAATAAAATGTTGGGAGCAAAGAGAGTCTGAAGGAGCTTCAGTTAGTAAGGTACCAATATTTACTCCTTGTTTGTTATTAATTTGTTATCCAAATATAAAATGTTCTAACTTTGCAATGTTCTGTAAAACTAACCTAGTGCCAATAGTTTATTTTGGTGAAAACCTATTCCTTACCCTGATGTTATCACAGAAATCCACATATTCAATCATTGTTCATCCAGAATTTCAGTTGAATTGAATATGACATGGTAATTATTCTGAGGTTATCTTTAATAGAAAATACTTAATGCTACATTATCTAAACACTGTCTTAATATAAACATTATTCCATGTGCCATATTGTATTCATGATAATCATCAGTGTGCTGGGCTACCAAAATTCTGAAATACATAAATCCACATAACGGAGACTCTTACACACAGAAAATTACACTCTACTTTAAATTAATGATAGAACAAAAGTGATATGTCACTAATTTCCTTGTCTATAATATTTATATGGAATGAATTCTTGCTCTTGCATGCTATTTATCATTTGGAATGTGCCATAGTAACTGGTGAGATGTTAGGCTGTGCCATAGGGGTTGTTATAATTAAAACATCATTCATCTTTCAAAATGCAATTCACATTTTGATGGATTTGATTTTTACATGACAATTTGGGGTTTAAGTCAGTATCTGGTTTGGTTTCTGTGATGGTTTGTGCTGAGTACTGGCTATACAATTTTAGTTTCAAGAGGAGTTCATTTTCCAATCTTATGGCTATTAAAACTGTACAAGAAAAATTTCTGTCACTACAGGAAAAAATATGATAATATTCATTAAATTACAAAGTATATATTATGAACCTTTGAAAGACCCTGGTTAGTTTTCATTGGAGTGAAAATAATTCTAATCAAATTATTTTCTTAGAGCAAAAGCAATTTAAGTCTTTGCTTTCTATGGGGAGAATGAACCCAATATGAGCCCTTAAGAAAATCTGTCTTGATAATTAAGCATGCAAGCAAACACATATAATTATTTAACAAGCTATTCCCTGTGTCAGAAAGTAGAACATTTCAGACTAATTGACAGAAAATTAGAAAATATTAATAACTGCAGGGCATGTCTATACATGTGTTTTATTATAAAATAATAATTTTAATTATCTTCATCCTGGAGCATTGTAAAGATTCAGCTTTACATTGTTTCTCTATTTATACATATGATGCTATCACTTCTGAAGTTAAAGATTTTATTATCAATGAAAACTATGTTGTTATGATTTATTTTTCTAAATCTAAATATAAAACAGAATTTATGTATGGCAAGTTCTTTCAATTGACGATTAGAGCATCAAACCCACTTGATGGTGTAATCTCCAATTGTGAGGCTAAAAGCCTCATACTTACATACTTTGGTGGTAACTATGTTGTCTGCGTATAGTCTAAAAACACAACCCTTTTTAACAAATTAGCATATGTTTTTTTTTATTTTATTTTTTTATTGATGCTTTGTGTATTTCATACATCATTTTCCAATTCAGTTCAGGCGTATATCCCCTTCCCTTCACCCTGCCCCACCCCTACCCATCCCAGATCATGCATTCTGCCATAACTTTTCTGCATCTTTCTGGTTTTTTGTTGTGTTGTTGTTGTTGTTTTGTTTTGTTTTCATTTTTTTTAACAATAAGTGATAATTTGTGAGTACAAGCATCCTTCATGTCAAACCAATTTGCGAGCAGTTGTGCCCAAACCCATACAGCTCATGGGTCCCACCATCCAGCGGGGCGGGGGCTTGTATGTTCAATCAAGTTCATCAAATGAGGGTCCAGTCTATATTGTTGTAGTTTCACCTTATATGTTATAAAAGTCGCCTCTATTCTTTACATTCATTGTATGATACGAATGCAATGGTATCCTCAATATCAAGATAATTAAGTCCTTACCTAAGGTATATGTCCTGATTTCAAGAAAACATGTATGCATTTACCCACACGAGGTCTGTAAAAGACAAATGCAGTGTTTTCATGTTATAGGGAAATGTGTTTTATAGCTACTGAACATAGAATCTAGCATATTTGTTGGAAACTGGAGACATTCATACATATCTCAAACATTAGATTATTATCCCTTCCTGTCTATGACTCACCTGCTCTTTTATCCTTACCAAACAATTACTTCTTTCCAAATTTCCCTCATTCTTTCCCTGCCAGATCTCACTGTTGATTGTTTAGGCCTTCGTGGACATCCTCTACAAATTTTCCTCAGCTTCTGGAGCTGAGACAAAATCTATGTTTCAATTTATTCTCCAGCGCTCCCCAAAGGACCACATGGACCACGAGGCATCATTCAAAATTCTACTTCTGGATGGCTTCCTCCCTCCCTCATTCCCCATTTCCTAATTGGCTTCTCATGAAAATGTTTTACTTGAGATTTATTTGTAAAAGGTGAAAGATTTATATGACATGAAGAGAAAACAGAGTATTATTTGAGATTTATTTGTGTCCAACACATGAGTCAGGTTCTGCTTCTGGGAAACGCAGCCTGCTTGTCTCTCCAGCTGTTCAGTTTTCACATCTTTGGATAGATTCTCCTTTCACCTAAATGGGAAGACAAAGTTATTTCTATCTTATCTTTTCAAAGGAAACTTAGATACAACAAATTCTCACCTAAATATTACATGAAGTCTAAAGCAGCCCAGCTGACAATTGTACAGGTGGCATTGTTATGAAGTTAATGAAATGTTGTGCATCATCTTGCTCTAATAGATTAGAGATTATGATCAAACACTGATGTGGTTTGAACATGAAACATAACCCACAGATTGGAGTATCTGAACCCTTGTTTCCCAGCTGGTGGTACTGCTGTGATTTTTGTAGGTATGGCCTGACTCCAGGAAGTATATCACTAAGGCTGGACTTTGAGTGTTTATATCATTGCTATATTTCCAGTTTGATCTCTCTAGTTCATGCTCAAAATTGAAGACATGATCTCAGAGTCCTGCTTCGGCCACGTCTTCCACCATCATAGACTCTCCTGGAAATGTAAGCTAAGAAATAAACTTTTTCTTTCATAACTAGCTTTGGGAATACTGTTTTATCACAGCAAAATAAAAGTAGCAGATACATCATCTTTATAAATTTGAGTTATTTAAGCAGGGTATTTTTCTTTTAACTTAAAATTTATTCTAAATTATACTTCATCTTTGAACCTGTTTGTAAAGTTGTCTCCTTGGAGAAATTTGACTTAAAAGTCATATATATATATATATATATATATATATATATATATATATAGTGGGCTGCACCTACATTCCTAAAAGTAAATTCTCACCCATTAAACTTTAAGTAATCCCAGTAAACTCACTGATTTCCCAGACTGTGGTTTGGTAACATGATATCTCCATTTTTCTCTGGGACCAGGGCAGGAGAGGAAAGATATGTTTATACCTCCCCCTTCAGAAAAAAATATATAATTTAGATAGTTTTAGTTATAAATCTAATTTGTGCAGTGTCTGTAGTAAATAAAACCAATTCTGGATCACACATATTCAGCCATGGTTTCCCTTCTGGGGCATAAATCAAGACCCCAGCTCTGCCTAAGTAGACGTACCTAAGGCAGGAGGGATTCCTCAGCTCAAGTCTCATCCTGCATTGCCACTCACAGTATAGTGATGGTTGTTTGTGTGATAAAGATTTCATCTCAGGGATACATTGTAGACAAACCAGAGCCTTTTCTCAGAGCTCTCTGTATCCTGAGTGGAGTGCCACATTTCTCTAACATGCATGCATTGGTGTATGTGATTTGGGGCCATTTTTCCCCTTCATGGACTGGAATGTGAGCCCAGGCTTCCATGGGAAAGGAGATTCCCACATTACACAAGACATAAAATCCCTCCTGGAAGCTTTACCTGTTATAGAATGCATAGAAAGGATACCTCTATCCTTTGTTCCTCTGCCTCTTGCATTCTTACCCCCTTCAACTCGCATTGACTTCCCTTTCTCCCAGAATGATGCTACTTCCAAAAGATGATATGGACTTAGTGCCTATGGACAGGAATATTTTACAGACCTTAAGCAGATGATGATTCAGGGTGGAACAATGGTAGCTCAGAGCATGTGCTTGGTTTATGATTTCATGGTGTACAAAGGCTAGTTTGTGTCCTTCCACCTCAATTTATTCACCACTGGAGAATCTATCCACCCTATGCCTTGTGGAATCATGATTTCTTACTTTGTATTACCTGCTAATTAAACAAAACCCTGGCTGACTTGTACCCTCAGCCTTCTGTTAGCTGAGTTCTATAAGCCTCATAGTTTTCATTTGCTAATTAGAGATTTGTGAAGACTAAAAGTTAATTACCCATTTGTCATACTATATCCAAATAATGTATGTTTTCCATTCCTATTTGATCCCTTTTCTTTTTTTGAGATTCTTTTATTTATGGAAAAGTGCTCATGCACTACTTATTTTTTCTTTGAATAAAAAAACAAGGATTTTTTTTTCTAGATAAAAAATGAGCTTCACTGAATAATTGCTACTGATACACTGTGAATTCTACCACAGCAAGAACTTAATTGGCAGCTGCAATGCCATTAGTTTCCACTTTCAGGGGTGGAATCCATATCTTCAGTCTTGGTTTGAAAGTGATTTCAGCCACTGCCCAACATAAGGGAGATTCAGGGTCAGGAAGAAAAATAATTTAGGAGCAAAAACAAGGGACAAAATTTAAAGACAAATGTAAAATAACCTCTAATAAAAGATAAGTGATGGTAAACAGAACTAATTCCTTCCATGGAAATCCATAATTTTGAGAGAAAGATAAAGCAATCTATAATTTCTTTTTTTTTAAATTTTATTTATTTTGTATGTGTATGAATGTACTGTCTGCATGTAGGTCTGTGCACCTGTGTCAAACAATGCCATGGAGGTCAGAAGAACGTGTTGGATTCCTCTGGAACTGAAATTACAGACGGTTCTCAGCCTCCATGTGGGTGCTGGAGATCAAACCTGAGTCTTAGGTAAGAGTAGTCACTGCTCTTAGCCCCCAGGCCATTTCTCCAGCCCCAGAAATCTATAATTTCAAATGATGTAGGGGCTCCCACTTATCATGCTACCTCTTGAGAGTCTGAGATAGGTGGACTACAATGAGTTTCATGTCAGAGTGGCCTACATCATGAAACTCTATATAACTTAATATTTAATTTATCATTTATACTTTTGTGTATGAGTGTGTTGCCTATATGTATATAAGTCCTCTGTGTCATGCAATGCCTGTGGAAGTCAGAGAAGCATGTCATATCCCCTGGAACTAGAGTTATAGGTAGTTGTTACCTGCCATTTAGGTGCTGGGAATTGAACCTGGGTTCTCTGCAAGAGCAGTCAGTGTTCCTAACTGCTGCGTCATCTCTCCAGCTCCTCTATATAATTTTTAAAAAGATTGAATTTCAAACTTTAATGTATCATTTAATGCAGCCAGCACATTATCATAGTTACTATTCATGTTAAGAAACAGAAAAAAAGATATACTAAAAATGAAATCTTGCAATATAAATGTAAATATATACTAAGTATAAAGGGCAAAAGATATACTAAAAATGAAATCTTGCAATATAAATGTAAATATATACTAAGTATAAAGGGCACTTTAAACATCAACTACAAATATGCTCAAGGTATTAAGGCTAAGCCTTATATCTATACCTATGTGGATATCGATATAGTATATATCTTCCAGATGACTAGGTAGATGGGACATTTAGAAAAGCAATACTAACTATAAGAAGAAACAAATCAAAGTCTAGAACTGTGAATTTAAATATGTAAAATGAAATGCTTCCTTGGGAGATCTCCCAATACCTCCTGAAGTACAGACCACAGTGCAATAAAGCTCAACATCAACACCAGGATAAGCCCTACTGCATACAATAACACATGGAGACTAAACAACACATGCTTGAATAATGAATGGGTCAAGGAAGAGATAAAGAAAGAAATAAAAGCATTCCTGGAACTGAATGACAATGACAATACAACACAACAAAACCTATGGGATACCTTAAAAGCAGTCTTAAGAGGGAAGTTTATAGCCCTGGGTGCCTACATTAGAAAAACAGAGGGCTGGAGAGATGGCCTAGCAGTTAAGAGCGCTGACCGCTCTTGCAGAGGACCCAGGTTCAATTCCCAGCACCCACAAGGCGGCCAAGAGCCATCTGAAACTCCAATTCCAGGAGAACTCCAGTTCCAGAGGAGTCCGATACCCTCTTCTGACCTCCGCGGCGTTGCACGTCACGAGTGCACAGACTTGCTTGCAGGCAATACATTCATACACATATGGAAATAAATTAAAAAAAAGAAAAGAAAAACAGAAAGAGCACAAGTGAATGATCTAACACTGCAGCTTAAAGCACTTGAGAGACAACAACAGATGAACTCTAAATGCAACAGACAGGAAGAAAAAACAAAAATCAGAGCAGAAATCAATGAAATAGAAACAAAGAAAATCATACAAAAAAAATCAGTGAATCCAAAAGTTGGTTCTTTGAAAGAATAAACAAGATAGACAGACCTCCAGCCCAGTTAACCAAAAGAAAAAAAGAACAACTCCAAATCAATACAATTCATGATGAAAAGGGAACTATAACAGACAAGGAAAAGATCCAGAAAATCATACGGGAATACTTCAAAAACCTATACTCTACCAAGTTTGAAAACTTAGAAGAAATGGATGAATATTTGAAATTCTGGGAATCACCAAAGCTCAATCAAGAAGAAATCTACAGCTGAAACAGACCCATAATTTATGAAGAAATTGAAGATGTAATAAGAAACCTCCCAACTAATAAAAGCCCAGGCCCAGACAGTTTCATGGCAGACTTCTATAAAACATTTCAAAAAGACTTACAACCATTATTACTGAAATTGTTTAGAAAGATACAGAGGGAATTCTCTCAAATTCCTTCTATGAAGCCAGCATCACTCTATTACCAAAACCAGGCAAAGATACAACTAAAAAGGAGAACTACAGATCCATCTCCTTAATGAACACAGATGCCAAAATTCTAAACAGGATATTGGCAAATCTCATACAGACACACATCAAGAAGATCATCCATCATGACCAAGTTGGGTTCATACCAGAGATGCAGGGATGGTTCAACATATGAAAATCAATAAACATCATCAAGCACATAAATGGAACGAAAAAGAAAAACCACACCATCATCTCAATTGATGCTGAAAAAGCCTTTCACAAAATCCAGCATCCGTTCATGCTTAAAGTCCTAGAAGGAATTGGATTGGAGGAATCATTCCTCAATGTAATCAAAATCATATACAGGAAACCCACAGCCAATATCATCCTAAATGGGGAAATGACAGAAACATTCCCTTTAAAGGTAGGAACTTGGCAAGGCTGCCCCCTGTCACTACTCCTCTTCAATATAGTGCTTGAAACACTTGCTAGAGCAATAAGGCAAGAAAAGGATATTAAAGGAGTACTAATTGGAAAAGAGGAAGTCAAGCTATCCCTATTTGCTGATGATATGATTGTTTACTTAAGGGATGCTAAAAACTCCACCAGAAAACTCCTAGAAACGATTAACAGCTTCAGCAAAGTGGCAGGATACAAAATTAACCTTAAAAAATCAATGGCCTTTCTTTACACCAAGAACAAGCAACTGGAGAAAGAATTCAAAGAGACCTTCCCACTCACAATAGCCTCAAAAACAATAAAATACCTAGGAACAAACCTAACCAAAGACACCAAAGATCTCTACAACAAAAATTTTAAACCTTTAAAGAAAGAAATTGAAGAAGACATCAGAAGATGGAAAAACCTCCCATGCTCATGGATTGGGAAAATTAACATTGTAAAAATGTCCATTTTACCAAAACTCTTGTATAGATTTAATGCAATCCCAATCAAAATCCCCAAGAGTTTCTTCACAGGCTTGGAAACAAAAGTTCTTAAATTCATTTGGAAAAACAAAAGACCCCGAATAGCCAAATCAACCCTGAGTGAAAAGAGCTACACAGGAGGGATCTCTATACCAGATTTTAAACTATACTACAGGGCTATAGTCATAAAAACAGCCTGGTACTGGCACAAAAACAGACCTGTTGACCAATGGAACAAAACCGAAGATCCAAATCTGAGCACATACAATTTCAGCCATCTCATATTTGACAAGGGGGCCAAGAAACCACAATGGAGAAAAGACAGCATCTTCAGCAAGTGGTGTTGGCAAAACTGGATCACCACTTGTAGAAGAATGAAATTAAACCCCTACCTCTCACCCTGTACAAAAGTCAACTCCAGATGGATTAAAGACCTCAACGTGAAACCCCAAACTCTGAAGGTGATAGAAGAAAAAGTTGGCAGCAGACTACAAGACATAGGCGTAGGAAAAGACTTCCTAAATCAGACAGCAGCTGCACAAGAATTAAGGTCGACAATTGACAAATGGGACCTCATCAAACTCAAAAGCTTCTGTACATCAAAAGAAACAATCAAGGAAGTGAAGAGAAATCCCACAGAGTGGGAGGAAACCTTCACTGCAGATACATCTGACAAAGCATTGATTTCCAGAATATATAAACTACTCAAAAAACAAAGAAAAAAGAAAACAAACGACCCGCTCAATAGATGGAGCAAAGAACTGAACAGAGACTTCACAAGCGAGGAATTAGAGATGTCTGAGAAACACCTCAAGAACTGCTCAACATCACTAATCATTAAGGAAATGCAAATCAAAACCACTTTAAGATATCATCTTACTCCAATAAGACTGGCTAGGATCAAGAAAACAAATGATACCAAGTGCTGGAGAGGTTGTGGGGAAAGGGGAACACTCATCCACTGGTGTTGGGAATGTACAGCCATTATGGAAAACAGTGTGGAGAACCCTTGGAAGACTTGGAATGAACTTGCCACCCGACCCAGCCACACCACTACTAGGCATGTACCCTCAAGACTCACCCCACCGCAGAGATACAGGCACAGCCATGTTTATTTCAGCTCTCTTCACAATAGCAAGGAGTTGGAACCAACCCAAGTGCCCCTCAACTGACGAGTGGATAGAGAAAATGAGGTACATTTACACAATGGATTTCTATGCAGCAGTAAAGAAAGATGACATCACGAACTTTGCAGGAAAATGGCTGGAGCTAGAGGACATCATGCTGAATGAAGTAATACAGTCCCAGAAAAACAAACCACGAATGGTATCCCTCATCTGTGGATGTTAGTTCCAATTACCTAGTTGTAAGTATTTCTTGTGCATGGCCCCTTGAACTTTTGTCCAAGCAGTTGGGAGTGATGCATATTGGAAACAACAACAACAACAATAACAACAACAGAAAGGACTGCATCAAAAAACTGACTGAAACAGTGAACTTCTGCTCAAAACAGTCAACTTCCACATGGAGAATATCGAGAAAGACTGAGAAAGAGATGAAAAGCATGCTTGGCAGAATACACGAGCTCTGGTGGGGTGGGGACACAAAGTGGGGAACATAGGTCTAGATTTGATAATTTTGTACAGAATGTATATTAAAAAGTAATAATAAATAAATTTAAAAAAGAAATCCTTCCTTAAAGGAGCTGGTATATAGATTGGAGACAGAAAAAAGATACTGAGGCCAAGATTATAAAAGAGGATATTTCCTTGTATCCATAAAATAATTATCAACAGGTAGAACTTGTTAGAAAATAGCTAACAATGTAGAAACATATTATTTTCCAAATTTAATGAAAATACCCACTTCCCCATAGATTCAGATCTCTCTCTAAATAGTAGAAAGACAAATGTGAAAAGAAAATAATACAAAGCACTTCACAGTCAAACTATTGAAATACAAATACAAAGAGAAAAATGGGAAAATAGCAAAATAAAGCACAGTGCAAGAAATAGATGCATCTCCTCAGTGTAAAGAAAAATAGGAAATATCTAAGAACTGGAAAATACTTAGCAAACCAAGAATTTTATAGTCAACAAATATATCCTAAACACAGGAGGCAAAACAAAACATGTTCAGACAAAAGCTGAAGAAATGCGTTGCTACCAGATCTGTGCAACAAAGGACGCCAATCAAATTCCTTCAGACTTCAGATGACTGAGTGACAGCAAATGGAGATTCACCAGAACAAAAGGAAAGGCCTATTAAAAGATGATTGTGTGAATGTCTTTGTGCTACCTTAGGGTTTAATGAATTGTTTAAAGGAAAAACAGTAAACCCTGGCTTAATATGTACTGTGAATTTAAATAGAGGCATAAAATAAATGGGGGGCTGAGTAGAGGGCGGAGGATGGAGGAGTCAGCAGACCAACACTGCAAAGTTTCACATTGGTTTGGATAGTAAGTAGAAACTCAGTGTGCCCTGCTCCTTCCCAGATAAATGATTAAAAATGCATGGAAAGCAGAATATATACATGTATATCATAATAAATAGAATGTGTGCTGGAGAGATGGCCTAGCGGTTAAGAGCGCCGACTGCTCTTACAGAGGACCCGGGTTCGATCCCCAGCACCCACATGGTGGCCGAGAACCGTCTGAAACTCCAATTCCAGGAGAACTCCAGTTCCAGGGGAATCTGACACCCTCTTCTGACCTCCGCGGCATTGCACGACACGGGTGCACAGACCTGCATGCAGACAGTACATTCATACACATACAGAAATAAATAAAATTAATAAAAAAATTAAAAATAAATAAATAAATAGAATGTATATTTATATGCAGACACCTATGTAATATATAAGTGTGTCTCAAGATAAAGCAGACTTGGGTGTGGTGATGCTCCTCTGTAATGACTACACTCTGGAGGCAGAGGTAGAAAGATATTTGCAAGGCTGAGATGAGTCAGGACTACATCTTGATTTCCAGGCCATCTGGAGCTACATATGAAGACACTGTAAAACACCACTATCATCCAGACAGCAAAATCCAATAAAAATGACCAATAAACAGACAAAATGGAAAAAGTAGCACATTCTAGACTAATCCACATAATATCTGTTATTCCATTAAATATCCATAGAAAAGACCTTCTAAGACAAAATTCATCAGGTGGGGTTTAAAAACCTTGTCCTAATGGATGCTACTGGATATGAGATACAGGAAGAGAAAACGTGTGCAGGAAATGAACCAGTGTCTTTCTTGAACCATGAAGATAGTCACAGCTCCTCAAACTATTCTTACACTTGAACGAGTTTGGAGACCAAACACTTCTCAAATATAGACAAAATCAAACCAAGTTTGAGATGGCCCCTGGCAGAGAAACGGAGATTTCCTTTGTAAGTATTGGCTTGATCTTCTTCCAGTGGAACTTACAGCTGTGAAAAAGAAAATAATCAGTGGTTTGGGGGGGGGCAATACTAGATGGGGGCTCTGTATGGACATTAATTCCCAGAAGCCTAAGATACCATTTTGGTTCACCAGTCCATGTGAAGATTGGTGAAACAAAATTGACAGATGGAGTATAGTGCAGTATCACCTGTCAGTTGGACCAGTGGGGCTTGCAAATAACCTGGCGTTCTTTCTCTGATTGTAGGAGGGATTATTGGAATAAACTCAGCAGATTGTAGAGTGCACATATCTATTGGTTAACCTACATAATGAGGAATATTATGCCGGAAAATGGATAATGGAAGCCACTAGAACAGTCTAACAAATAAAAAAGTAATTAAAAACAATACTACATTTGATAGAACAGATGTTTCCATAGTTAAGAGTGTTTATTATGAAAGTAGAAGGTCCTTAGTAGCAATCCTCAGTCCCTGCCTTAATGCTAAGCATGGTTAACATACCAGAAGCTCCGGTATTGGAGGAGGAGTAGAGACAGCAGATCCTGGGGCCTCCCATCTCACCCAGCTAGCCCAAATTTTGAGCTTCATGTTCAGAAGGACAACCTGTTTCAAAAACTAAGTTGGGAACTATAGAAAAAGATGATGCAAAGCTTTCTCTTGCCTCCATGCATGAGCATATGAAAATCATACATGTGAGCCCCCACATACCAATGCTACCTTCCTAGAGGGATTTATAAAGTCCATGCTTCCAGGAAGGAGGTGGAGGCGGCAGGATAGATCAGGGCTGCCCATCTCACCCCCATTCAACTTACCTATTCGTCCTAAGCAGAAGAGTAGTGGATGGAGAATAATGGCAGTACATTGCCATAAACTTAACCAGCTGGTGACACACATGGCAGCTGTTCTACCAGATGTATTTCCATTTCTTGTCAAAATTAATGCAAAATTAACTCAGTGCCAGGTATAGAGTTATAGATATGAGAAATGGCATTTCCTCTATCTGTACAAGTACTGCTATTTCAGATGGTTTGATTTCTACAGGTATTTTATATAAACATATACCCAAGTCAAGTAAGAGCTGTCTCACTAAATGTATGTTAACATATATATATATATATATATATATATATATATATATTCATGTGTGTTTAAGTATATACTGTTGTGCATAGCATGATCATACATATTTTAATTTGTAAGCTAAAAAATGCCTTGATTACTATGAAGAGTGACATCAACCAAAATGAATAAGGCTGGCCTGTGGCATGCTTGGCAATGCAGGGCTCTGACCTAGCAGCTTAAGGGCTGTTGAAAGTGTCAGTGGCAGATGAGGGTCTTGCTCTCTGGAGCTTTTTGCAGTATTTATGAATAATTCAGAACTATCTTCATTCTCCTCTCCATATTCTGAATTGGTGAAATTCTAATTCTTAGTTGCTCAGTCTGTTATTTTTTTATTAATTGTTGCATGAGTGTGAGCCAACCCAATAATCCATAAATGTGTACAGGAAGAGAAGCAGACCATCAGGGATTAGAAGTGGAACATATATGGCTGATCCCAGGCGAGGTACTAATATCACAGGGTAAGGTAAATGAACAAGTGGCCCAATGCTCATAGTCTCAACTCATGCATGGTACATTGCCTTTGCTCTCTGGTCTAGTACCTCTGGGAATATTGGAGCTCCTTAGACAAATTCAGCTCCTTAGACAAATACAGCTCCTTAGAAAAATACAGCTCCTTAGGCAAACTAGAGCAGGGCCAGGTTTGCAGAGTGTTCTGGATCACAAGTGCGTATATAACTGCACCAGTGTCTCCATTTGCTAGAACATTCCAAAGGATACAATTGAAGGAAAATTCCTATTGGACTGAACTTTGAACAATGCACTTCGCTGTAAAAATTTGTGTACAAAGAGAAGTGTGCTGGTGTTTTATAATATAGTCATACATGGGTTGTGGTCAAAGGATTGTCCAGAATACTCAATGGCTTGGAATAAAACTTTATAGAAAATTTGGTCTCAAGGAATGTGGATGAGTTAGTGGACCGATGTCTTTGAATTGCTTCCCAAATTGTGAGGCTCTGTGTCCTGTGAGTGCTCACTAAAGACAACCCTGGCAGAGTGTAAATTTTATAACAGATACCCCCTTTCTCTGTTACTTCTGTCATCGCTCACATGACACTGCTTCGTGACTGTTCAGAAGTCATTCAGGGATGCAGTATTCTCCAAGTTGAGCCTTGTTTCCTTCCAGCTAAGACAGCAATCGGGTGACTCACAATCACCACTGATTTAGATATAGTCCTGCTTCTGTGTACAGTTGTCAAATACCTGGCTGCAGACTGACTAAAACAGTTTTAATCATGATAAGGCAGAAGTTGGTCTTGTAACAACACATTGAACAGATTTATCTTTTTTGCCTGAAATGCTTCAGCCAAAAACTATTCAAGGACACTCACATATACTTATTTATTAGGGTGCTATTACTCACAATATTTCTTTACATAAGATATTCACTCTATATCAAAAGTAATACAAGGTTTAAAAATTAATCATGACAGTGGGTCCCCACTCATTGTTCAAAACTGGGCTAGTACTATTTCCCCTTCTCTTTAAGCACTTGGCTTGATAGAACGGAAAGAGGCTCTTGAAGACTCCATTACAGTACTGTCTAGATGGAGGTGCCTCTCAGGAGTGAGGGGAGATTCTACCAAAGGTGTTTTATGCTCTGAATTAACAATTGTTATGTTCTTACATGTTACCAGAAGGCATAATTAACAGATCTAGGAGTCAAGTATCGCATTGGGGTTCCTGAGGCCTGCTAACCCTCTTGGGGTACACATACCAGTGTGGTTGACTGTCTCAGCAGTCTCATGAGCTACAGCCTCAGTGTCTCAGTTACAAAGAGGAGGATGCATTCATCTGGACACACAAGGAACGTTTCATTGATTTGGAAGTTATAACTCATGTCCTGCCCATTCCATTGCTTATATCTCACATTCAATAGGAAAACAATAGAAAATATTTATCTGTATTTGAACAGAACTATTAGAAAATGAAAATAAAAATTTCTTCCAAACTGCTATAAAGCATACTATTTTAAATTAAAAAATTAAATAAAATATTGAAATAGAAACATACCAAAACCTATGAAGAGCAACAAAAGAAATGCAAATTAATGGGAAATATGCCACACTGAAAATTATTTCATGGGCCAATTATTTATGAAACATCTGCAGACAATGAAATGTCAGTCAAAATTAGCTAATAATAATGTTTAGTGATCTCAATTGACTTTAATTAATTAATTGTTGATTAGTAAATATCATATCCAATATATTTGGGAGAAACTGATAGCTCCATTCTAAATTTTATAGAATTTCAAAGATGCAGATAGGGCTTCATGAATGAGGAAACAGCAACTATGAAAGGAAAGTTTAACCATTATCACAGATGATGGCAGTTAACTAAGAGAAGAGACACAGTAAATGACAGAAAAGGAAGACTGAACTACATAGGGGAAATCTTTCCAGAGCAAAGATATCCCAGATGCAGGAAAGTATGTATCACAATCTCCAATACACATGGGTTGCAAAATTATTTTGTGATTATATGCCTTAAAATACTACATTACATTCACGAGTTTACAAAGGAAAGCCCAATGTTTCAGAAAACACATAAAGCTTTAAAGATGACAGAGAATGAATCCTTGTCATTTAAAACCACATGGATGAAGCTGGAGCATTGGCTTACCAAGGAAGAGTCACCTGTGCAGAATTCCAGGCTCCATGAAAATCTCACTTTGATATAGAATCTAAAGAAGCTGTTCTCCTAAAAAGAGAGTGAAAAACTGTGATTAGCAAACTAGGTATAAAGGAGAGGGGAAAAGAAAAAGAAAGAGAAAAAGAAAAGTTAAGGAATGATGGATAAACAAGTATTACACTACAATTTTATAGGAGGAAGAAGTTCGGTTTAAACCATTGTCCTCCAGAGGGACTAGAGATAGCACTAAAATATTGTATACGGACTTATTTATTGAAAGTTACAGATGGAAGAACCTGATTTTCATGCAGAGTCAGAGGAAAGCACGCAGCTCATTTCAGAAACTCTAAAGAAGGTTTTTAGAGTTTTGAGTGAAGAAAATGGCAGTTGTTAGAGGATGTAAGCATGACAAACTCTCTAATAAAACACAGAAGTTCACCGAGAAGCAGTACAGGTGGCCCACCTCATGCTCCTTCCTGGACTCTGAGGGAAAGGCCTTATCTTTAACTTCAAGTGGACCCCTTCAAATGACCTGCCAAATGTCACACTTAAACATCTCATGATTTGAGGCCATAGCTGTAACCTTTCTCCCCTTTAAGTTGACCAATACAAAAATTAAGATAGGGAAAACCAATAAAACTCTCAAACCAGCCCCTCCCAGAAGAACAGTGGATTTTGCTTTCCAATTTCCTTCTCTGCTTGTGGTGAGCTTCATCTTTCTGATGACTGTGTAGTTATCTCTATTCTTTATGGGAATTGACATGAGTATTTTTCAATCAATAGAAGTTTGTTTCTTGCTTTCTGCTTTGTGAGGGTTCCAGGTCCACTCCTATCTCCTGGTTGGAGCTAGAGCAGCCAGAAGACCCGCTAGGGCAGGTCCTGGGAGATTTGCCGTTACTGTAATAATTCTTTAAGCAAGCATCACACAACTCCTGTATGCATCTCAAGAAAACCTCTTTATTCTAAGTCTTTCTTATGGCAAACCACATGGCAATCCTCTAATCTCTTACAGGTACTTATGGCAAAATCTCTACAGGAAAATCTCTATAGTACTCCTATGGCAAAATCTCTTACACGTTCCTCTGGAAAAATCTCACTACCATGCCTTTCTTCCAAGTTTATAGGAGGAGAAACACTTGGCTTTCAGAAAGCATACAAAAAGGGCTAGGATTCTAAGGAATGTGCCTCATACAAAGGAGAAGAGGATAGCTCCAAGGAGTAAGACTTAGGTGAATTTACAACCTTGGGAGAAGGCAGTTAAACATTAAGAGCATACATAAATCCTGGTAAAAGCAAGGAAGACAGTCTAGCAATAACATGATATACTCAAGTCCTAATCTAAGTTGTACACTAAGAGAAAAGCATTAACCAGGGAGAGAAATAGTTATTAAATCAAATGGAAACTGTCCTAGGATGGTTTTCCCATGGATCCAAGGATTTAGGGCTTAGCAGCTGCATCCCATCTGGTTTTCCAGTGACAGGCTCTGTTTTAGTAGCCTATTTCCCTGCCTGGGCTGAGTTGCCAGCTCAGAAACTCCGGAATTCCTTATTATTTTAATTCTGGGATACAACACTGCTTTTGGAGTTGTCCTGGAATTTAATTCTTTAATTTGCTGAGAAAACAAACCCAAGAAGAAATCCCTGGGCTGATAACCTGCCAAACCAAACATATTTTGAGGATTTTGACGTGGAATAGTTAGGTCCTGCATGGGTTTTGCATGGTCATCACTCCCTGGTGGCTTTCTTAGGTGGCTGTGAATCACCACCCAGGGCCCCTGGCAGGCTGACATTCTGTGACTTTTTGCTACCTCCTCTGTTTTCTTAGCTCTTTCTCCCTCAAGAAAAATAAGAGAGGCCATTAGAAAAGCAACTAAGAATGTGAGAAAATGTGAGAAATTTCTTAGACTTGTAAATAGAAATTAGCTAGCTTCCCTGTAAACTAAGCTTGACATAACTAGGAAAAGAGTGAATATTATCCTTGCAGACTTCCACGAGTTGCTAGAAACTCTCTCCAGGAAAATATTTTCTCATTTTCAGGGAATAGTCTTTTCCTCCAAAGTAATTTCAATAAATGTTTCCCAAGGATCATAAGTAAAAAAGACAAAACAAAGCAAAACAAAGGAAGCAAACCTAAACAACAACAAAAGAATGTAAACTTGTTTCTAACTCTGATATGGAGGCCACAGGGGTGGAGAGTATGTATCCATATTTTAGAGTAATGTAAAATTAATGGAGGAAAATGTGAATTCCTAAGCATAAAAAAAAAAGACTTAGAGTGCCCTCTGTCCAGTCTCAAATGTCAATTTCATAATATAAAACCTCCTCATTTATTACAACAGTATACATGAGATGACAACAACCACATGATAGAGGTTGAGCTAGAAGCAGAATACCCTGAGATAACTGAAATGTTATTTCTTCTTTGATTTGCTATCACCATTCCCAATGTGGTCAAATTTTAACAAGCAGAGACATGGCAAGAAAGAGGTGAGCAGTCTAAATAACACATGACAGCCAGAATGGTTATCCCCCAATTGCAGTTTCATATGCTGTAAGCCTCATCCTGAGATTTTCACAATGTAATTTTATTTAGTGATAGTCTACTCACACCCACAACACACACTCGCAGAAACACTTCTTGAACCAAACAAGGAAAAGGGCAATAAAATATATTTTTTCCTTGCATTACAGCTGTCTTGGAGAATGCTTCATGATTTCACATATATGTCCTTCACAAGTATAATTATTTTACTGCATTTGTGAAAATGATGAAAACTTTTATGATGTTGATATTGATAAAAGTGATAACTGATTGTTCATGATATAGGAATTGCACATAAACACATACTTAATCTTCATAATAATCACATGTATAAAACTATTGTGTTGTGCTAATTAATATTAACTTTCTCATTTAATACTACAAATGGGAATTTAACACGTGGAAATGTTAGAAACTTTGTCCAAGTAATAATTTACAATTTCAAAAAAAAATACTGTTTTTCATTCTTGTTTGCCTTTATTTGTCAAATACATCAACAACTGTGGGATTGCCAAAGTAAAGTTGTGTTTGTGAAATATTGAATAGCAACCACCTATTCTCCCTTCAAAATCTCACAGCATTACAATAACTCCCTTTAACATCTACAGTGTCTTTTCCCAATGTGCAAATGTAAAAATATTGCTTGCTTCATTTTGTTTTCTTCACAGCGTGTTTAAATGTGCTATTGGGATTTGAGAGCAGCTGAAAAGTGCATTGAATGACATGGAACTCAAGAAGATTTGTTATTACTTATAGTTATCCTTTCATCAGAACAAAACTGTAATTATTGCAATACTAATTGCTTTTCTCTCTCTTTTGATCAGCTTAAGAAATATCTAGCTTCGGGCTGGAGAGATAGCCTAGCGGTTAAGAGCACCCACTGCTCTTGCAGAGGACCCGGGTTCGATCCCCAGCACCCACATGGTGGCTAAGAGCAGTCTGTAACTCCAATTCCAGGAGAACTCCAGTTCCAGGGGAATCCGACACCCTCTTCTGACCTCCAAAGCATTGCACGACATGGGTGCACAACCCTACGTGCAGACAGTACATTCATACACATACAAAAAAAATAAATTAAAAAAAAGAAATATCTAGCCTCTACCCACTTTCATCTCAAGGCAAGTTAGCTAAAACTACTAATAGTGAAATAAATTTCATAACCATAATTAATTTCTCATATTATAATCATTGATATAAAATATTTTAATTTAAATGCCAGTGTTCATTTTCTCTAGGAAATGTATTTTGGTGACACATGCACTTTGATAAAATCACCTTCAGGTTCATGGCCTGGATCTCATTTGTTTCTTTTACATGCCCTTCCCAAGGCCAAGGCACACATTGACTTCTGTTGGTCTCATTAACGTGATAGATTCCCTTAGAATTTGTCTTTGTTTGATTTCCTGTTGCTTTGATAAAACACTGATCAAGGCCTATTTGGGGAGGAAATGGTTTGTATTACAGGATACAAGCCATCATCTAGGGAAACCAAGGCAGGAAACTGGAGGCCGGAATCGAAACATAGAGCATGGAGAAATGCTGCTTAGTTATGGCTCAGATCCATCTATGCAGAGTGCCACCAACCCCAGGTGGTTGTGTCCTCTAACATCAGTTAGCAATCCAGAAAAATGCCTGTACACATGTCCACAAGCCATGTAACATAGATACTTCCCCCTCCACAGGTGTCTCTAGTTTGTGTGAAATTGACACAAACTAACCAGCACAGAATCCTATCTTACTTTGTCATATATATATATATATATATATATATATATATATTATATATAAATGTATGCCTGTGATGTTTTATATATGTCATATATATATACATATACATATATATATTAATGTATGCCTGTGATGTTTTATATATGTCATATATATATATATATACATATATATATAATATATATATATATATATATATATATATATATATTAATGTATGCCTGTGATGTTTTATCAACAACTGTAATATTTTTTGGCAAAATCCTGTAAATTTTTATTTGTATTTGCAATTTATCACAACAATTAAATTTCTAAACATTTACGCAAGAAATACATTAGGATATGAATATATATTGATCATTTTCATTGCAACATTTTAATGAAAAATACAATAAACACAGCACTATCTAGTAGTCATTTTTAATATTAAAACTTTTGTGTCTATCCTTCAACTGACAAACTGTAATTTTATTACGCTTGTGGAGTATCATGTGATGTTTTTATAAATGCATATGCTCTTCTATCAGGTAGGCAGCTTAGCCCTTGCTGCATAAGCCTGATGCATTGAGTTCAGATCCCCGGAACCCATGTAAAGGCTGCACTCAGTGAAGTGCTGGTAATTCTAGAATTGATGGCAGGGAACAGAGAACTTTCTAGCTTGGAGGATAAAGCATCACTGCAAGGAATGTGGGACTCTGTTCCTTAGATCAGAAGAAAGGCCTTGTGACCTCCACACATGCACGGTGACAACCATGCCCCCTTACATACATACATACGTACACATATACATCATACACACACATACGCAAAAGTAAATGAATAGAGTAAGTACAACTCATATACAAATACGTTATAGTGATTACTTGATATATCCATGACAATAAATTATTATTTTTGCTAAGATCATTCTGAAATGCAATATATCTCGAAACTGATTATTTTAGTATATAAAACATGATATTTCTTGCTCACTAACAACTCATTCCTTGCATCCACCCTTAAGGTCTGCTAACCATGATCCCCAGAGGGGTTTTTCTCTCTAGGAAGGACAAATCACCATGATCAGTTAAATATAAATTTTATTTTTGTCCACTTATTAAGACTTAAAATTCCTCACCAAAAGACACATCTTTAAAACTCTGGTCCTCGGCAGCAGGGTCTTATTGCCTCTCCTCCTGTAGGTATCCCAACTTAGAGGCAAGGAGCCCTTACCTTTTGTGGGGCCTTGGATCCCCTGGCCAACATCCACCTGGTAGAACAATCCATTGCTGATGTCAGAGCTCCTGTATTAATATATTTTGCCTGAGTGCATAGCCCTAGGACTTTAGTATTATATTTGGTTCTGAACAGAGAGTAATCCCTTCCACAGTTCCCATGTCTAGTAGTCAATTAAAGAAAGCAGTTTTACCGGTTTTATAAGAGATTACCTCTACAATAGTTGTCTCCAATTTACAGTTGGGGAGCGACCTCATCATTGTCATATTTCTCCTTGTTCTATGGGTGGGAAGGCAA
>VZQC01003508.1:1260720-1283448 GCA_009823505.1 Rhizomys pruinosus
ACTACAGCAATGTAGTCTGGACACTCATTTGATCAACTTGATTGAACAAACAACCTGTCACCCCCCACTGGATGGTGGGGCTGTAGGTGTTTGGGCACAACAGCCTGCAGATAGGTTTTGCATGAAGGATGCTTGTACTCATGGATTATCACTTATAGCTAAAAATGAAAAAAAAAAACCTGAGAGAAAGATGCAGGACAGTTATGGCAGAATGCATGATCTGGGATGGGGTGGGGGTGGGGGGGGAGGGAAAGGGAAATAAGCCTGAACTGAATTGGAAAAAATGTATGAAATGCACAAAGCATCAATAAAAATTAATTAAAAAAAAAAAAACTCTGGTCCTGTCCTTCCATACATCAAATATTATTAAAGATATTTTAGGAAGAGGCCCTCCAAAAGTAAGCATTCATCATCTGCCCTAGGAGCTTCATTCTAGATATGGCAAAATATAAGGTCTTAGCTAAAATTAACCTAAGAAATTTTATTCTTGTTGGTTTGCATTCATATAACTCTCTTATATCTTGTATAATCATTAGAAAAGGATTGGTCATATGCAAACAGCATTTGATTACTAATTCTTTTTTTTTTTTTTTTTACTTCAGGTATGGTCGTTATTGATTACTTAATGAGGTAACACTTCCAAGCACTTTAAAGCATGATGAATGAGTTCAAAATAAACTTAAAATCTGATGTTAATGAGTGATTTCAGTACTGCAGACTCTTCATGTTTCTCAGAATTTTCCAGCCACAAATCCAGATTAGACTGGTGTAGTAACCACCAATGTTGCATGCATTTGGGATCAATGTTTGAACCTCTAAACACTGTCAGCTTTTCAATCCGAAGAGGAACTTCTGTTGGTTTACTGTGACTTTTCCTTTCATCTCATCCTGTCTGCCTTTCAATGCCCTTGTGTTTCTCCTGAGCCACTTTCTGTTCCTTGAAGTGCCCAACTGAATGTATGAATGCTGCCAAAGTCCAATTTGTTTCACTGTGCAGATGCTGGCTGTCTCCAAGTGGTAGGTAATTTCTGCCCAGAATGATTATTTTCTTTCACAAATACTTAACAATGCCCACAGAGAAGACAAAAGCTTAAAAAAATATGCTCCTCAATTTTTGGAGTCAAGGAGACTAAATTTGTGTGGATGATCAGCAAAGGTCCTTTTCTATTTTACAGTTGCCTTTGGACCTACTCCCCAAGTCCCACATTTTCCTGTGATTTAAAGAAGTGTACAATAGCCTTTTTTTCTATACAGAAACCTTTACTTTTGGCAAACAGCCATCCTGACTGCGAGGCACGTTCTGGTCGTTTCACAATGACAGTACCCTAGTACGTGTCCAGGGAAGCAAGACTGCACACTTTTCATCCAACTCAGAAATGGGATTTCGCCCCAACTCCCCACCCCCAAAAAGACTTCACAGGCAACTACTTCACCCTGAAATGACAACCCAAAACACTCAGATTTATGAACATATGTTACAAAATCCTCTGGTAAATCATGCTACTTTGAAATCAGAAACATAATTAGATGAGTTGCCAGAAGAATCTTAAAATGATTGAGGTGAACAATTTAGTTAAACTTTGGAATATGTGGGTGTACTCCAGTACAGGTGGGCGCCTCTTTTAGGACTTGATGCCAATATCCAGGTGACAGATTTAAATACCCACTTTTCCCAGTGGTGATCAATTGCTCTGGCAAAACACAAAAACATGCATACAAACACTCAGACCCTCACATGTACACACTTAGAAACACACTCACAGTCTCAAACATAGGTACACGCAAGCACACATCATGCACAATTACTACTTCTATACGCTCAGGCATCTTGTACACTTTCACGAGAGCCCTTCATGAATAAACCCACTCATTTCATATCTCTAAAAGACAATCTGCCTCAGTCTCTAATTTACTTAACTGTTGAGCATAAATTTGTATTCATAGTAAAAATTAAGCAGGAGGTGGGACATTCCCTGCATCCCCTTAAACACACACACACACACACACACATACACACACACACACACACACACACACACATGCTCTTTCAGTGCAGTATATGCTCTCAGATTTGTACATTTGTTACAGGTAAAGGATGTCCTTCCATACAAGAAGTACACAGGTTTACTGTCAGACATTCTTTTTGTAGTACACTCCATGTATGAACAATGGATCTTGGGCACCTTGAGGAGCATCCAGAAGAATTATTTCAATATAATTAGATGCAGACTGAGGTGATTGTTGGGCTGCCTGGTATGAGTGTATTTACTTTTCAAGACACTAAAAAAAATTCCCCAAGCTGACTCTGCTGTTCTGTTTCCCACAGTTGGACTTCTGGCTTTACACTCTCATCTGTACTCAATGCTGTTGGAGCTCAGGAGTTAGGGCATTCTAATAGATTTGGAGAAGTGTGTCTACTATTTCAACTGGAAATGTCTGAACTATGTGTATTGAACATCACTGATGAGATTCCTGTCAATGGTGTTTTCCCTGATGAGAAATATAAATAATATTTTTCTCCATTATCTCCTTAATTTCTCATTTCACGTTGCTAGCATTTAGACTTCTGCATGTGTTTTAGCAAACATGTCTTTTGCAAATGAGTTCTTCCTGCTTGGTGCCTGCTTTTCTTTTCTTTTCCTTTCCTTTTCTTTTTCTTTGTCATTGTCTTTTCCAGAGTAGAAGCTCGAAATTTCAAAGCAACTCAGACCATAAATTATTCCTTTCAAGAACTACAGCAAAATACTGTTGCCGTGGCCCCCTCAAATAGCTGTTCTCCCAATTTACCATTTTATACATTTTATTGTCTTTTGGTTTACATACATGCCTAGGGTCTTTATAATTTTGCAATGTGTGATTCACTACTGATTATATTTTGTTTGAAAATTTTTACCTAGAACTATTTGTTGAAAAGACCATCTTGTCTCCTTCATACTGCCTTTGCACAGTCATTTAACACAATTTATCAAGACACTGTTGTGTGTTTGTCACTGAGGTCTGTATTCTCCCTTCTGTGAAGTTTGTGCATTTTTCAACACTAGGTTGTTATAATCACTACATTTTTACACTTTTTTATTTGGAGAGAATCATTCCTCACACTTTATCTGCTTTAATATCAAATTGTCTACTGTGATTTTCAAATATATCTGTATCTATCCATATCTATAAAATAAATTCACTTAATACTTTTAAAATAATTGAGTATGAAATTGTTGTTTTACAGTAAATCTATAGTTCTAATTAGGATTCACTAACACCGTGACAACATTAAATCTTATCTGTGAACCTGGGGCTTGTTCTTCAATTTTTAATATTTTTTAAAATTTTTTTCTTCAAAGTTTCATTTTGTCCCTCAAAAAGATCTTGTGTTTATTCCATTAGATTTATACCTACATATGTTATCTTGGGATAATACAAATGTAAGTGTAATTATTTTTAATTTCAAATTTTATTTATTCATTTTTGGTACATAGAATGATTGACTTTTGTTTGTGACCCATATGGCACAATTTAATTTCTTCTTTGCTCTCTGGGATTTTGGTTTTCTTCTGTATTTCAATTCCCATATTACAGAATCTGGCATCAAGTACTGGTTAATACAGTCATCCTTGCTTTTCTTCTGATTTTGAAAAACAACTGTGAGTCTTTCACTACTGAACATATTTATTGTGGGGCTGTCATGCACAGCATTTAATATGTATGTGTGTGTGTGTGTGTGTGTGTGTGTGTGTGTGTGTGTGTGTGTGGTGTTTTGCTGAATGTTCTTGTATTATTTACTTTTCTGTTGCTGTAATAAAAAACAGTGATGAAGGGATCTTATGGGAAGAAGTTTATTTCAGCTTATGGTTCCAAGTTCTAGAGCAATGACAGTCCATCATGGCAGGGAGGCATGGTGAGGTAGCTGGAGTAGGACCAGAAAGCTAAGCTCTTACATCTTCAAGCAGGCAGAGGAAGTACAAAGTGATTGGAAATCCTGCAAGGTTTAAGAACTTAAGCCCTGCTCCAGTGACTTGCTTCCTCTAGCAAGGCCACACCTCCACCTACTGGAGACAAAATGTCCAAGTACTTGGACCCTAGGGGAGCTATTCTCATTCAAATTATGACAAAGAGTGTTCAAAGTATTTTAGGATTTGGACATAACTTCCCTGTGCCTTCTACCTTACGTTTTTTGGTGAGTAACCTCTCAAAAATTTATTGGAAATTACTTAATGATATAGTTTGTATGATGATTTGAATGAGAATTTCCCCTAAAGGCTCAGGAGGGGGCAATATTTGCAGATGTATAGGAGGTGTGGCCTTGCCAGAAGAGGCTGCCTTTGATAGTGTATAGTGTTGCCCACTTCTAAGTATCTTCCTTTGCTTTCTGCTTGAATGAGATTTAAGCCTCTGGCTCCGCCTACCTCCCCCTGCCCTCCTTCCACCCCCAATGCAGTGATGGACTAGTATGCCCTTGGAACTTTAAGTGCTGTTAACTCTTCCCCCTATAATTTGCCTTGGTCATGGAGTTTTGCAACTTAGTAAGTAGCAATTACAGGCTGCTTACCTTGTTTCTTTCAAAATCCTCTATTTCCATTTGTCTTTCATAAGTTCAGTTACAGACAGGCCTAAGCTAGTTTGTGCATTCCTACAACACTAGCCCTTGGGAGGCAGGGAAAGGAGGATCAGGAATTCCAAATCATCCATTGCTATATCAGATTTATTTATTATTTATTTGTTTGTTTATTCATTCATTTATTTTATTGAATTTTTGTGCGTTTCATATAAGAGATCTTAATCAAATTTAGACCTCCTCACCATCTGTGTTCCCACATGCCTCCCTCTGACTGGATTTCATGCATTCTGTCATATAGGTTAAGTCCTATCCAATCAAGCATTTGTTCTTAGATGTACCTCAGTGGAAGTCCATCTACTGGCAACTCCTCAGCTTATGTAGAGTCACTCCCTTAAAGAATATCAGCTTTCCCTCAGCCTTCAGTGATCAGATGTGAGTAGTTTCTTGGTTAGGCTTGGGGCATGCTGATCATTTTACTCTTTCTAAATTTCAGTCCAACCTACAATACCTGACATTATGGCTCAATAACAAATAAATAAATAAATAAATAAATATTCAAAGCAGAACTACAGTGAGCCTTACCTTGGCAGGGATCAGCTGACCTTTCTGACAACTTTAGTCAATGTGTATCTGATTATCTCCCATTCTCTCTTCCCCTCTTTTCTGTCTTCCAGTGTTCCACAGTGAGACAGGCTATCAATTGTTTGATCACTCACATGTCTCTACACATGCTCACATTTCTTTCTTAATCTTAATTTCTATTCTAACCATCTGAACTTCTAGTAATTCTTTCATCCGTCTCTTCACTTTTCAGTCCCAGAATTTCCTCATTCTCTACACTTTACTTATTCAGTCATCATATACCTATTTAAATATTTTATTTATTTTATTTTATGTCAGTGAGTGTATCTCCTGCATGAACGTAAGTGCACTCCTGTCACACAATGCTCACCAAGATCAAAAGAAGGTCACAGACACACTGGAGCTACAGACAGTTGTTAGCCACTATGCTGGAGCTTGGAATCAGACCTGGGTCCTTGGAAAGAGTACTCAGTGTTATTAAGCTCTGAGCTATCTCTATCCCCATAATTATTAAAAATCTGCTTTCAGAAATTTTCAGAGCAAATTTTACTGCTTTATTTTCTTTTGTACATAAGGATTCCCTTTCTAGTTTCTTGCTTTTTCCTGTGTTTAAACTCTGAGTTTGCATCTGATACTGCAATTCTGAAAATCACATGAATGTTCTCAAGGGAAAGTAATGCAGATGCATGAGCACAGTCATGTAGGACAGCAGTGTAGATGCTTAACCCAGTACTCTAGGACAGTAGCATAGATGCAGAAACACAGTCCTCTAGAGACAGTAGTGTAGATGCTTCAGCACAGTCCTCTAGGGACAGTAGTGTAGATGCTTGAGAACAGTACTCTAGGGACAATAGTGTAGATGCTTCAGCACAGTCCTCTAGGGACAGTAGTGTAGATGCTTCAGCACAGTCTTCTAGGGACAGTAGTGTAGATGCTTGAGAACAGTCCTCTAGGGACAATAGTGTAGATGCTTCAGCACAGTCCTCTAGCGACAGTAGTGTAGATGCTTCAGCACAGTCCTCTAGGGACAGTAGCATAGATGCTGGAACACAGTCTTCTAGGAACAGTACTGTAGATGCCTAAACAAAATTTTTTCTCCCATAAATTAGGTGCAGATTTTTCTAAGAAGATACTTACAGTCAAGTACCATAAGTCAAAATTGGATAAATCCCATGATGGCAAGAATTGAATTTAGGTAAAACTCATGACATTTACTTTTCAACCCTCCTCTTCAGAGTGAGAAGCCTCAAAACACACCACAGGTCAAGTACTGTGGTCCTAGACAAAGTTTACTATAGACAAGTTCACTGCTAGACCTGCTATGTTAGCAGAGTCAGGCTTTCTTTGTATCTTGTCTTCCTACTTCGGAGTTTGTTCCTTGTAAAGGTCTGAAAATAAAATGCATTTTTTACTCTCTAATGCATTGCTGTCTTCCTGTTTGTAATGTAGGAAAGAAAAGAGCAGGTTCTTCTAAGATACCAATTAACCTCAGGAGGGGTGAAATAATTAAATGTTCTTTTAGCATATTCCTATTTTCAGATGAACACCAAAGTAAAATTTAATTACATGCAAGTGAATATCAACTCTGTACTGTATCCATTAATAAACTTACTATAATGCAAAATAATAGAAAATATTGATAATGGACAAAATAATTATTGCAATTAAAGAATTGCCATGGAAATAATTGCATAAAAGGAATTTGATGTGGATTATTTCTGTGATATAGTTTTAGATACCATTTATTCACAGAATGAAATGTTTTGTACGTATGAAATAAGTATAAACATTTGTATTCATTTAACTGAACTATTATAACTCATCTCAATTAATTACCTCAATTTATAAATGAAATGAAAAATAGCAAAACAATTTCTCAATACTCAGAAGGACACAGTCACACCACAAATGCTATAATTATTTTCAAGAAGTTCAGGTTTCTATTCCTGTTTTGGAGCTCCTTTGAGTCTAGTTCACTGACTGTAGTTTTAGAGAACAACCAGAAATTAAGAGTGCCAAATACAGGGTGCTGTTTAAATAAAAAAATGTAGATAAACAACATCAAACAAGGAAGGAAACACAAGTCTGTTGCTAACACACATCAAAACATTTGACTATTTGGAGGAGGTAGCCTGCCATATGGCAGAGCCTTAATAAATGTTTAATCACAGTAAGCACTGTAGGACTAGGACCAACAAATGACAATAATTAAAGTAATCCACTGCTGAATAAATAATCTACACTGAAATTTGCAGAAGCTCACAAAGAGGACCTGAAGAATAGTGTGGTGTCTAGAATTCTTGAAAGACAGCAATATAATAAGATCTTATTAAAATATTTCTTTATAGCATGTCATTGTTTTATAAATTAGATGTTTTGATTAGAAAACTGAAGCTCACTATAGAATGACAAATATCTGTGCTATTTGCCTTTAAAAATTTTTATTTCTCCTTAGCCCATTGATTTTATATATAATGTCAGCATGCAGTATTATTAATCTAATTACTCTGTGGCTTCATCTTGGAGCCAGTTGGAAGGAGAAAGTCGAATTTAATGTGGTTAAACTGTCACGAAAACTAAGCAAGTTAAAAAAAGTAATCAGAATCATCAGGAAAATTATGCAACAGTCAGCTCTGAAAGAATCAGGGTTTTCAAAACCATACTTTCTCTCTCTCTCTCTCTCTCTCTCTCTCTCTCTTATCTATATATATTATCTATATATATTATATATATACCACTGATGAATCTTGCAGAGATACCTGGTCATGGCCAATATTGATAAAGTTACTGAAGGTCAATGTAGGGAATAGAGGTATAATCTAATATGTAGTTGTTTTCTTTTTCAAATATAAGTATGTCCAAAATTTTTTGAAAAATATATAATGAAAAATTTTATTCTTCTACAAGTGGTAATCCAATTTTGCCAACACCATTTGCTAAAGATGCTGTCTTTCCTCCATTGCAACATTGTTGGCAATGGTGTTGGCAAAACTGGATCATCACTTGTAGAAGAATAAAATTAAACCCCTACCTCTCACCCTGTACAAAAATCAACACCAAATGGATCAAAGACCTCAATGTGAAATCCAAAACTCTGAAGGTGATAGAAGAAAAAGTTGGCAGCAATTTACAAGACATAGGTGTAGGAAAAGACTTTCTAAATCAGACAGCAGCTGCACAGGATGTAAGTTTGACAATGGACAAGTGGGACCTGATTAAACTCAAAAGTTTCGTGCAGCAGGGAAGTGAAGTGAAAACCCACAGAGTGGGAGGAAACCTTCACTGCTGATACACCTGACAGAGCATATATAAAATACTCAGAAAACAAAGACATAAGAAAACAAATGACTCACTTAAAAGATGGAGTAAAGAGCTGAGCAGAGACTTCACAAATAAGGAAATAGAGATGGTTGAGAAACATCTTAAAAAGTGTTCAACATCACTAATAATTAAGGAAATGCAAATTAAAACCACTTTAAGATATAATATCACCCCTATATGGCTGGCAAGCATCAAGAAAACAAATGATACTAAATGCTGGAGAAGATGTGGGGAAAGGGGAACACTCATCCCTTGCTGGTGGGAATGCAAACTTGTACAATCACTGTGGAAAGCAGTATGGAGAACCCTTAAAAGGCTCAAAATGAGCCTACCACTTCACCCAGCCATACCACTTCTGGGAATATATCCATCAGACTCTTCCTACCACATAGATACATGTACAGCCATGTTTATTGCAGCTCTCTTCACAAAAGCAAAGACCTGGAAACAACCCAATTGCCCCTCAACTGTGGATAGAGAAAATGTGGTACAACTACACAATGGAGTTCTATGCAGAGGTAAAGAAAGATGACATTATGAAATTTGCAGGTAAATGAATGGAACTAGAAGATTTTATGATAAGTGAAGTAATACAATCCCAGAAAAACAAAAGACGAATGGTATCCCTCATCTGTGGATTCTAGTACCAAGTACCTAGTTGTAAGACAAACTGAGCAACGTTAATGTTATATTTCTCATGATCTAAAGACAACTCTGCTCTTTCAATGTGAATCCCTAAACAGGTACCAAAGCTGACCTAACATTTATTTTCAGACCTTGGGTTTTCGGTACATGATGGAGGGTATGTGTGCATCTTTTAGAGTAATATGGGATTAAAATGTGATAAAGATGTGAATCAAGAAATATGATACAGAAATAACATAAAATATGTTTCCAAAGGACACAATTTTAATATAGGTGCAATATAATAATTTAGCTGGTGCAACTTAGCCTTTCTGGGTGTTTAACGACCATACTTAATGCCCATATCCATTTGGCCGAGGGACCAAAGGGATAACTTTGTTCCTTGCCCTCAGAGGTCAACCAAGTCTTAGGGGACTATGCATGGGGGCATCTCTTGAAATGTCCTGCAAATGTGGGTCACCAGTCTTCCTGTTCAGGGAGGTCTTGGAGATCCACTAATGGGACTTCAGCCAGTGTCCAGTCTATAAAGAGGAAAGTCTGTTCATGCTTCAGAAAAGGAAGCCTGATCTAGTAAGACCTGATTTTGTCCTCAAGTGGATAGAACTGGTAGATGAAAAGCTGAAAGGAGCTCCCACCATCCTCCCCCCCAAAAAACCCAAGAGACCCCTGAGGACCAGATCCTCAATCGACCTTGAGAATACAAAAACCTTGGTTTATTTGGGCTAACTGTTTGTCCTGGCCTTAAGCATCCAAAAGGAAAGTACAACCAGATATAAATAATCAGTAAGACTAGAGAAACGGTACTGCAGACATAAAACTTGAGATCTTAGACAAAAAGAAAAAAGAGAGAGTAATGTGGTTTGGCCTGTCTTTAATTCTTTTTTTTTTTTTAATTTTATTTATTTCCGTATGTGTATGTATTGTCTGCATGCAAGTCTGTGCACCCATGACGTGGAACGCTGCAGAGGTCAGAAGAGGGTGTCGGACTCCCCTGGAACTGGAGTTCTCCTGGAATTGGAGTTTCAGATGGCTCTTGGCCGCCATGTGGGTGCTGGGGATCGAACCAGGGTCCTCTGCAAGAGCGGTCAGCGCTCTTAACCGCTAGGCCATCTCTTTAATTCTTACTGGCAAGTGCATCTACTGTGTGGCTGCCACTGCTTTTGGCACTCTTCGAAGACATGAAACAGACCTTTTTAACCTTCCAATATGGACTGAAGATTCATGTCTCTCCAAGAATCCTCAAAACCTTCAATGCCAGATGGGGACTATTGGGATAACCAGCTTGTGGTCTAAATAGCTAAGGGGATGTCAGCCTCGTCAGAATATAGACTGCCATTGTTGGACTACCTGGGCTGTATCATGGAGGCCAGTGCAGAGGGATCAAGACAGGATGCATGCTTACTGGACTTCATTTGGGGTACCATCGGAGGGAAAGACCCCCAATGTGGAGAAAAAGTGAGGGATTGATGGTTGTTTGGGATTGTCAAGGAGGAGCCTTCGAACACTTCCTTAAGGAAAACATGACATCTTTTTAGGAAAAAAAAAATCCTCCAACTCAAGTGATATTGTATGTAATGATGTTTATATATCTAGTATATATATATATGAATATAATATATATATAATATTACATCTATTTTCTGAGTCTTTCCAGAGTTTTTTTTCAGTTCTTTTATTGTTGTTCTCTCCAACTTGTATTGCTACAGTATATATATACTGTAGCAGTATATATGAGAAATGATGTATGACCTATGGAAAAAGTTTAATAATAATAATAAAGAATCTGTCACAATTAAAAAAAAGAAAAATTTTAGCATCAGAGTATACTAGAAAAAAATCATGAACTTTGCAGTTAAATGGATGGAACTTGAAGCCATTATGCTCAGAGAAGTAACACAGTCCTAGAAAAACAAACGATGAAAGTTATCCCACATTTGTGGATGCTAGCACCAAATCCCTAGTTGAAAGGCAAGCTGAGAATAGTTAATGTTATATTTCTTTTTATCTGAAGGCAACTATGCTCTTATAATGTGAATTCCTTAATTGTCTCTAGATTTGACTGACCACTTATTTTCAGACTTTGTAATTCCATACATATACCAATATGTATGGAAGGTATGTATTCATATAAGAGTAATATGAAATATTACTGGAACCAACCCAAATGCCACTCAACTGACAAGTGGATAGAGAAAATGTGGTACATCTACACAATGGAGTTCTATGCAGCGTTAAAGGAAGATGACGTCATGAACTTTGCAGGTAAATGGATGGAGCTAGAAGATATCATGCTGAGTAAGTACCACAGTCCCAGAAAAACAAACAATGAATGGTATCCCTCATCTGTGGATGCTAGCACCAATTATCTAATTGTATGGCAAACTGAGCAATGTTGATGTGATCTGAAAACAACTGTGCTCTTATATTGTAGAATCCCTTAAAAATAAACAAATAAAAAAGAAAAATGATGTAAGACTTATCGAAAATGTTTAATAACAATAAAAAATTTAAAAAAGTAATAAGAAAAAATAGAATAATATGAAATTGAAGGGAAAATATGAACTACTAAACATATTTTGGAATTAGCATGCAGTTTATTTTCAAAGGTTATAATTTTGATATATATGCGACATATATATGGGCATACTTTGGAGCAATACAAATTGGAGGGAACAATGACGAAAAGACTCGATCAAAGAATTGACAGAAACAATTAACTTCTGCCTAAACAATAAACCTCTGCAGAGAAAAAAAAAGAATTTTAGGATGAATATCACTTAACATATAGAAATTCTGTCTTGAATATAGTTGGTGTTTTGGAACATCTATTATATTTGTATTCATGTATCATTCTTTATCATTCTTGTTGAATCTTAAAGGTGGCGACATAAAATTACATACTTCTGAAATTGTATTGTTCTCAACATCTTTTGAAACAGGAGATTTTAATTCCTATGATGACATCTATACTCACTTATCTTATTTATTTGTGTGTGTGTGTGTGTGTGTGTGTGTGTGTGTGTGTGTCTTTTTGAGTCAGGGTCTCCCTTTAGTCTCAGCTGGCCTGGACCTCACTATGTAGACCAGAGAACTTGAACTCACAGAGGTCTGCCTGCTTCTGCCTTCTGAGTGCTGGGATGAAAGGCATGAGCCACCAAGCCTGGCTAATGTTTCTATTTGAAATTTTTACACTGTGTGCAAATAAAGGAAATAAAATCTACTCTGTAATAGAACACATTTCTAAAATTTCAAGAGAAGAATGCAAGATTACATGTAGGTTAGCATGAAAAGCCTTGAAACTTCAATATTGAAATATACACATTGTGCTGAAATTTCCTTAAGAAATACCTTTTTTGTTTCAAAGTTGACAAATAAATAAAAGGCAAACATAGTTTTAGCAACCTATTGAATTTCTACATAGTTATATATGAAGTTATTTATTAAAAAACATTCTCCCTGCCAGCCATGGACAAGGTGGACTACAATTCCTTTGCTTCAAATCTCTGGAGTGGCCTCCTAACACAGACTAGATAAATACTCTAGCATAGATTTCTAAATCACACCTGAGGGCTAGCCCTTCATCTCCCCTGACTTCTCAGGAGTCAGACCAACCTGCACCTCCAGGACTCTGTTAAGTCAGATCCCGCCCACTGAGTCTACACCTCTTGCCCAAACCCACCTTGTCCTCTGCCAGCCTTGGACCCAGGTGGCCTACAATTCCTTAACCTGAGATCTCTGGGCTAGCCTCCTAACACAGACTAACTAAAAACTCTTCCTTAGATTGCTAAATCCCTCCTGAAGGTCTAGTCCCACCCCACTTCTTCCCTAGCTCCTGACCAACTGGATCCACCTGCTCCTCCAGACTCTGGTATGTCAGATCATGCCTACTGCATCCGAAACTCTCCTGTCTTCCCCTTGCATGCCCCAACCCTATCCCTTGTCAAACTTGGACCCAGGTGAGCTCTAATCCCTCTGCCTCAGATCTCTGTAATAGACAAACAAGCTAGATTCCCTAGCTCCTTACCTGTCTGACATAGACCATACCTCCTAGTAACTTGACCTGCCACCTACCTACCACCCCATCCTACTATATACCCAGACTGCCCTGCAAGAACCTGAAACAAGCACCAACTTAGTTCCAAATCTTGAACAAAAAGCAATGGATATACACAAACAATATAACAGGACAAAAATTGAATTAAATTAAATTAAATTAAAGCTGAGAAGTTCCTACTTGACACATAATGAAAAAAAAATCACCCATATGTCCAAATGGCAGTACAAAAACTCAAATAATAAAAAAAATTCAAGAGAATACTTTCTCAACAAACCAACTGATCTTATGGAAGTTCATGACAATGAAAACCATCCTGAGGAAACTGAAGGCATAGAGTTTAAAAGAACAAGCAGAAATATGATAAAAGAACTTACTGAAAACACAAATAGCTCAAAGAACTTGAAGAGGAAAGGCATAAATGTGTAATGGAAGCCCAATAATATACAGATAATTGGCTTAGTAAAATATCAAAATCAATTCATGACTTAAAAAGAGAATTCAAAAAAGAGGTAGAAACAGTGAAGAAAACCTGAGTAGAAAATAACATGAGATTGAGAAATTCAATAAGCCAATTGGAAACAATAGCAAAATAAATGAAACAGAAAACAGAAAATCAAGACTGGTGACAAAGGATTTGAACTCCTTAAACAATAGCTATATAAAATATAAGAAATACTCAGCAACTGTGGGATAACATGAAGAAAAAAACCAAGTCAATGAATTATAGGCATACAGGAAGAAGAATAATCTCAGGACAATGACCCTGAACAGATCTTGAACAGGATTATAGAAGAAAACTTACCTAAGTTAAGGAAAGACTTACCTATACATATTCATGAAGCACATTAAACACTAATTAAACATGACTAGAGCAGAAACTCCCTACAGCATATCATAATAAAAATGTAATATTAAATGTACAGAACAAAGAGAGAATACTGAAAGCCACTAGAGAAAAACAGCAAGTTACATATAAAGGAAAACCCATCAGAATTACAGGTGAATTTTCAGTGCAGATTATGGAGTACAGAAGAGCCTGGATCAAATATTTTTCAATTTTAGTCAATCATGGATGTTAACCCCAAATACTTTACCCAACATAATTATGTACATGGTCAAAATGAAACCGAAAAATTCCATAGCATGATCAGGCTGAGAAAATTCTTCTGGACAAAACTTATACAGCAGTGTAATCCATACAGATGGCCACAACTGCCCAAATTTTAGAGAACAAGTGACTGCAGATTGTGTGTCCCAGGGTAGGACTCCTGTGCTGAACTCCACACACCCATAGCTCAGGAAGAGGGGGAGGAAATATTGTAAGACCCAGGGTGCTTCATGAACATGGGGGAGCAGAGGATTTCAAGACATTGGAAGCTTGATCATGTGAGTTTTGGACTATGGTAGCATCCAGCACAGGACACGTGGCAACTAAATTATATAAGGATCCAGAGAGGAGGAGAAATGGGTGGAAGACCAGCTGTAGACTGAGAAATGTTGAAGTCTGACTGTTAATGGGTATGGGAGAGTATAACTTATTTGCATTCTCTCGATGGGCTGACTAGACTGGACTTAAGGACATCTGAGTGCAAATTCTTGGACAGGCAGGTTTCACCATGTATGGCAGAATTCATGAGGCCTCTTGGGAGTTGGAGGGGTCCAGTGGGGAGCTGTGCTAAGAACTTTAATAAAAATAAATAAGAAAGAAAGAAAGAAAGAAAGAAAGAAAGAAAGAAAGAAAGAAAGAAAGAAAGAAAGAGAGAAAAAAAGAAAGAAAGAAAGAAAATGCCTATTTATTAGACTTGATATCAATAGTTCCAACTCATTTCTTTGGCAAAGCAGATTAGAAATATCACATACCTATATAGATGTCATGAATTCATGTAAAATTATTTATTACAATTTTATTCATTTTCTGGGAATTTCATACATGAGAGTGATGTATTTTTACCACATTCATCCCTTGCTCTCCCTCCCAACCATCCCTGTATCTCCTCATGTTTCCAAATTCATGTCTCTCTCCTTCTTTCTCCCCCTCCCTCTCTTCTCTCTTCACTTCTCCCTCTCCCTTACCCTAGCCCTCACTCTAACCCTCTCTCTCCAACTCTCCGTCTTTCTCCTTCTCTCTCTCCTCTCCCTCTCTCTCCTTTCTCCTTCTCCCCCTCCCCCTCTCTCTCACTTCTCCCTCTCCCTCCCTAACTCTCCCTCACCCTCACTCTAACCCTCTCTCTCCCCCGCCCTCTCTCTCTCCTCTCCCCCCCTTTCTGTCACCCCCTCTCTCTCTTTCTCCATCTCTCCCTTTCCCCCTCTCTCTCTTCATTTCTCCCTCTCTCTCTCACTTACCCTTACCCTCACTCCAGCCCTCTCTCTCTCCCTCTCACATGCATCTGCAATCTACCTAGGATCTTGTTTCTGATTGTCTGTCTTTCAGCAGTTGTCTACTGACTGTAGCTCTTCAATAAGGGCAGCACCTGGAAAGTCCCTTTTTAATATTTTTTTTTCAAAATTATTATTATTATTTATTTATTTATTTATTTATTTATTTATTTATTTATTTATTTGTATGAATGTACTGTCTGCATGTAGGTTTGTGTACCCGTATCGTTCAATGCTGCGGAGGTCAGAAGAGGGTGTCGGATTCCCCTGGAACCGGAATTCTCCTGGAATTGGAGTTATAGACGGTTCTCAGCCGCCATGTGGTTGCTGGGGATCGAACCCGAGTCCTCTGCAAGAGCAGTTGGCGCTCTTAACCGCTAGGCCATCTCTCCAGCCCCAAAGTCCCTTTTTGGTATATAATACATAGTACCATAGTACGTAGCTATCTGTTGGAAAATCTCAGAACATGAACTAGAACGTAAATTCTGTAGAATTTCTACCAAAAAATCATTCAATCTTTGTCTTGATGCATAAAGAATATAATATGTACATAGTTATACAAGAACTAATAATCACTATCTAAACATGATAAAGTTCCTTTGTTGTAAAGAATAACCCAGATAATCTATTTTGAAAAACTAAATTTCAAATTATTTAAAATATTATCAAGCCTTTCTGTAATCTAGTAATCTTTTTCAGACTTAACTTTATAGTAATCAAGGTAATAGAGACACTTCTTGCCAAGTCCACACATAGTTAAAAAGGAATTTGTTGAGGCTGGAGAGGTGGCTCAGTTGATAAGAACACTGGCTGGTCTTGTAGAGGACATGGATTTAATTCCATGAACACACATCATGGCTAACAGTGGTTGGTATCACCAATTTCAGGGGAACTTGATGCCATTTTCTGATCTTTGCAGGCATTGCAGGGCACAATGCACTTATGTGTAGCAATAAACACATACACAAAATAAAAAAAAATAAATAAATAAAAATAAATTTGTTGGAATTGTTCTGCCCTGTCTTCTGTAATGTTCCCTGATCTTTGTCTTGAGGGTGATATAGATGTCCCATTTAGAAATGAGCAGTACACAGTCTCCTATTCTCTGCGATAATGGAAAATATATTTGTATATATTATTGTAGCCAGAGAGGGATGCGATGCCTCATCAGCAATAACCTAAAATAGTACAAGACTGAGTTGAAGCCTGAAGGTAACAAAAATGCATTATATGCATGTGTGAAATTATCAATAAAAAGTTAATAAATGGAAATTTAAGAAATACATACACACATATCTTTATTTTATTTTATTTTATTTTATTTCTTTTTTTTCTTTTTTTATGTTTTAATGTACTTTTATTATTTTTTAATTTATTTTATTGATGCTTTGTGTATTTCATACATCATTTTCCAATTCAGTTCAGGCATATATCCCCTTCCCTTCCCCCCCACCCCACCCCTACCCATCGCAGATCGTGCATTCTGCCATAAGTTTTCTGCATCTTTCTCTGCTTTTTTGTTTTGTTTTGTTTTTTTTCATCTTTTTAACAATAGGTGATAATTTTGAATACAGGCATCCTTCATTTAAAACCAATTTGCAAGCAGTTGTGCCCATTTAAACCCACAACCGCTCATGGGTTTCCCCACCACTCCTGAACGGGGGGGGGGGGGCTTGTATGTTCAATCAGTTGATCAAATGAGTGTCCAGTCTATATTGTGTAGTTTCACCATTAAACCCCAATCGAAGCCCATTATTTACCACGCCCCCTCTTCCGCAGATTGTTCCCTAGGCTTCGAAAGGGGGCACAGGTGATGAGAAGCAAAACACTCTACTTTCTCTGGAGCTGATGTCTTGGTCTCTAGTCAGTTCTGGCTGCTTTCTTTCATGGGCTGCCAGCTTGTCCAGGCAGCCTTTCGATCCTACTAATTGAAGCACATGCAATTAGATATTTAGGTATTCAACAGTTATACTATATAGCCTTTGTCCTACTAATGAAGCACAACAATTAGATTATATTTAAACAGTTACTAATTGTTATTGGTAGGTTACTTTGGTTACGACACAGATTTTTGGATGGTATGTCAATTCATGATCTTTATTTTAAAGGTGGGCTATTGTTATGTAAATAAAGAACAATTTAAGCCTGGAAAGTAAACGTTGAAAATAAAAGCATTTAGGACCTTTTTTAAGATTACAGAACAAAATCCTAGTTTAATTAAGATTTCCCAGGACCTGAGACATAATTTTTGAATGCTAAGATACATTAGTGTCTCAATGATACTATATTAGGCAATACAAATATCAGCAAAATGCAAGCTCTAGGGAAAAAACAGCTGTTTATTACTGATCCTTGCCTCCTTGGTACTCCAATACATAAGAGGAAAGATTTGAACCTAGCAAATATTAACGAGCATTTTTTTGGGTGAGTCAAACACTTGTGATTAAAATGGTACCCCGGTTGAAATATCATTAAATTTTTTTAATTTAATTTATTTCTGTATGTGTTGTGTCTGTCTTTTTGTGTTTAGTTTCTGCCTGTTGGGAAGCCGGCAGAGGCAGAAGAGGTGTCAGATCCCCTGAATGGAGTTCCCTGGAATGGAGTTCAGATCAGAGGTTCGCAGGATTCCTTGTGGTGCTGGGGATCAAACCCAGATCCTCTGGCAAGAGTGGCAGGCACCTTAACTGCTAAGGCCTCACCCCCATTCCTCTTAAAATCAATTTTTTTATTAAAAAATTATTTTTATTGATGCTTTGGCATTCATACATTTTTTTCCAATTCGTTTCAGGCTTATTTCCCTTTCCCTCCCCCCCCCCACCCCATCCCAGATCTGCATTCCGCCCAATACTTGTCCGCATCTTCTCTCAGTTTTTTTATCATTTTTAAGCTAAGTGATAATCCATGAGTAACAGCACCTCAGTGCAAAACCTACTCAGGCTGTTGCCCAAGACACCTACAGCCCAACCATCCATTGTGGGGGGGTGACAGGTATGTTTGTTCAATCAAGTTGGATCATGAGGTGTCCAGACTACATTCTGTAGGTTTCAGCCATTCACCCCAATCGCAGCCCTTCCATTTCTACCACGGCCCCCTCTCCGCAGGTTGTTTCCCTAGGCTTAGAAAAGGGGCACAGGTGGGATGGAGGGTAAAACTGTCCACTCTTTCTGGAGCTGTTGACTTGGACCCTGGTCACATTCTGGCTGTTTCCCTTTCATGGGATGACGTTTTCCAGGAATAACATTTCAATCTCTACATAAGATACAAGCAATTAGAATATCGGTATTTAAGCAGCACAAATAGTTATGGTAGGTTACTTTGCATAGACACATGTTTGGATTGTTAATCATGAATTACAACTTTCCCCCCTGTTTAAATTGGACAGGGTCTTATATGTGGCTTATAACATCTAAAACCTGTAGAGGATGACCAATAACTCTCAAACATTCTATCTGGCTGGAATTTTATTTCCTATGGGATCTTTTTCTGTTTCCTTGGTGGTGGTGGTGGTGGTGGTGGTGGTGGTGGTGGTCTTTGAAGCAGGGTCTCACTGTGTAGCCCCACTGGCCTGGAACCTCTTATGATCTCATAGTTTGCCCAACTCTGCCTCTTCTTCCAGACTGTTGGGATGAAAGGTGTGCATCACCAAGCCTTGCCCCCAGAATTTTTCCATTTTAAAGATGCAAAGGCTATGATAATAAGGCTTAATTAGCATATCCAAACATTAGAAATATACCTAGTTCTTTGGAATTAGGAAACTCAGTTGTGTAATTCCTTCCATCATTCTGGGCTGTGGCCATGTCTTGGGGCATTTTCTTTTGTTAAAATACCTATATAGTGGTGTCCAGCCCACTGTGGACAATATCATCCATAAGTAGGTTGGGCTGAGCTGTCTAAGACAAGTTGAACTTGGGAGCAAGCCAGTGAGAAACTTTCTTCCTGGATCTGGAAGCAAGCTCCAGTCTTGCTTACCTTCTCGAACATCCCGCAGTGATGAACTGTGACCTGTAAGGATAAGATGGAATAAACTATTTCCTCTCAAAGTTGATTTCAGTCATGGTGGTTATCACAGCAGTAGAAATAAAACTAGAGCAGACTTATTGTATGAGGAATTCACAACTTTGTAAAGTCAACATAGTTTAATTATAACATTGCCTGGTGTTATGAATGATGTCACTTCATAACTAGTTATTGATACTCCACTTAACTTATCAATTCTACAAGAAGTAAACGGACGTGATTTGCATTGCTGGATCTTTCGATCCATACCTGTCTCCATCTCATCATTCTTTTTTTTTTTTTTTTTTTTTTTTTTTTTTGTCTTTTGAGACATGATCTCCCTGTCGCCCCAGCTGTCTTGGAACTCACTCTGTAGCACAGGGTGGGCCTTGAACTCACAAGATCTGCCTGCCTTCTGCCCCCTGAGTGCTAGGATTAAAAGTGTGTGTTACCACACATTTCATCATTCTTAAATTGTTTAGTATCTGTCTCTGGTGTGTGTGTGTGTGTGTGTGTGTGTGGCATGTGTGTGTGTGTGTGTGTGTGTGTGTGTGTGTGTGTGTGTGTGTGTGAAGGTGCTCTCAGCTTCCAATAGAGGGCAACAGTTCCCCTGGAGCTAGAGTTTACAAGTGGTCATAAGCTCCCTACATGTATGGTGGGAACTGAAATCTGATCCACTGCATGAGCTGTAGGTGGTTGGAATTGCTGATCAATCTCTCTAGACCATCATTTGTATTTTTAACAAAGAAATATTCATGTTCATATCAAATCGAGTACATGGAAACTGAAGAACGACATGGGATGATGACTCTTTTTCAATGCTCAATTATTGACATTTTGTTGTGAAAGTGGCATTTCTTCCAGAGCTGTTGAGCTGAAGGGAACTGAAAGGGAAGAAATCCACGGTTGATCCCTGACATGAGGACACCCTTGATGTAGTCATTATATAAAAACTGAGAGGTCCAGTTTGAAGCTGGGAAGATGGCTTCCTGGAGAGCATTGAATAAATGCCCCAGTGTGAGGATCTGATTATCAACCCCCAGAACCCACATAAATGACCAACTTCCTAGTGTTTATGAGTAATGTGGTCTTCAGGCAAGATAGGGTGCAAAATGGGCAGTGCCCAGAAACCTTCAGGCTAGCTAACCTGATGTACAGAGCCACAGTGAAGAAAGGATTACTCCCCAACCCCCTCCATCAAGCCAGCAGGCCACCTAACCTGGTGTACAGAGACACGCTGCAGAAAGGATACCCCCCACCAAGCCAGCAGGCCAGGTAACCTGGTGTACACAGCTGCAGCTGTGCGGGGTGCTAAAAGGATAACCCCTCAAGCCTGTAGGCCAGCTAACCTGGTGTACACAGCTGCAGGGTGCAGAAAGGATAACGTCGTCCACAGAGAAGCCTACAGGCCAGCTAGCCTTCTGTATACAGTCCTGAGTAATGAATAAACCTTGCCTCAAACAAGACAGAAATTGAGGAGCAACACATTCCAGCAGTTGTTCTGTGACCCCCACAAGTGCACCTTGGCATGTGTTTACACATTAGAAACACACATATACACACATACATCATACAAACATGCCCATATATATATATATGTATATATATCACATGGACATGCATGCACACACATAAAGGCATATACACATACACAAAATACTCCCTAAGATTTAAAACAAAAGTAAATAAAGCTTCAAGATAAGACATTCCTGAGATTTTTCTCTGGCTGTATGCAGAGTAATGAGAATTTATAGAGGAAAAAAAAAGTTATTTGTTTTGCCATTGCATTGAATACCATTGTACTTTTAATGAACAACACTATTGATAGATTTTTACAGCCTTGTAAATCCGAACAACACATTCAGTAAAATTTGGCCTTATCCTAATCATTTGTAAGAAGCATGCTACTCAGAATAAACTCCCAGAAAATGAAAGCTTGCGTTTCCAGAGGAGACATTCATTTTCAGTATGCTTGTTTACAGCATATCTGCATGATGTGAACACAACCTGTTTTTAAGATGTCAGAAACCTGTAATGATCAACATCACTACATTCATTAAAGCACATAGTTTCCATACCTTAAATAATGTATTGCTACAGGATTATTTGTGCTATTGAATGCCTTTAGATCTGCTAGGTTTCCCCAGCATGTGGGTTTAACCATCTAATAAATCCTCTTTTGCTTTTAAATGCAAGACTCTGTTTATAGGAAGGATTTTAAATGGATATTTTTCTGAGAGTGTGATTTTCTGTGCAGCATTAATTCTGGTGTTGAATATTGCTGTTCTGTCTTATGGTACTATATATTTGTAAATATTTTTCTAGATATTATGAAATTCATAAGACCATAAAATTGGTTTGAATCTTGGAAAAGTTATCATTGAAAGGAAATGTGTGGAGAAAAGAGTCATATCCTTTGCCAGCATGTTTTGGCATTTAATTTTTATACAAGGAATCATTGGGTATCCAACTGGCTTTGGAACAATTTGCTTTCCACCAGGGGAATCTCAAAACTTAATTATTGACTTGCAGAAGCTTTAATAGGAAAGTAAAAACAACAATAAAACTAGCTGAGAAATTCATCAGATCAAGAAAAGCTTTGAAACTTTAAGCCTGTCTTGCCCTTAAGGTATAATGGTCTCTCCTTGACAGATGAAGGTCTGCCTTGAAGCCTGGACCTGACTCTACACTGTATCAGTGAGGGTTGCCATATTTTAATCTGAAAGTCCCCATGTAATGTGGAAATATTTTTTTTTATTTTTTTTAAATTTTATTTATTTCTGTATGTGTATCAATGTACTGTCTGCATACAAATCTGTGCACCCGTGTCGTGCAATGCCGCGGAGGTCAGAGGAGGGTCTTGGATTCCCCTGGAACTGGAGTTTTCCTGGAATTGGAGTTTCAGACAGTTCTCGGCCGCCATATGGGTGCTGGGGATCGAACCCGGGTTCTCTGTAAGAGCGGTCGGCGTTCTTAACCACTAGGCCATCTCTCCAGCCCCGTAATGTGGAAATATTTTAAGGGACACTGTATTGGGATTAGTTTTGATTCAGTTCCTATAAATTAGGATCAAATAGATAAAAACCATCTGGAGACTTGAAAGATAGTATTCTCCTCTCTTCTGTGTTTCCCTTCATGATAGAGTAGCACTTAAAGATGCATTTTGCCATTGCTAAATTATATATATATATATATATAT
>VZQC01003508.1:1285132-1317088 GCA_009823505.1 Rhizomys pruinosus
CTATTACAGATATATATATATATATATATATATATATATATATGAGAAAGTGTATTTTTTTGCTATGAGAACTACTGAAAATATCAGAGAGGTATTGGCTTAAACAATGGAACTTGCATTTCTCCCATTTGTACAGCCTAGAATTCCCAGAAAGCAGGTTGGCAAGCTTGATTTCTGTCTGTATCTTTTGGAAAGACAGCTTGTCATTGTCATAACACAGCTGCCCAGGCTGCTGTGTGCTCACCTGTACTATTCTCCCAATAGCATCCCAATTACCACTCATCTCTTCTAGAAGGCATAACCCTCACTGCATTGCATAAAGTACTAATAGCTTGTTGTGACTGATTTATGTCTAAAATAATCTCCTGTCAAACCATAGTCACATTTTGGCACACTGGGCCTGAGGTATTCCACATACAATTTTCAAACATTTGTTTATGTGTTTATTTATTGACTAATTCATAAGAAGAAGAGAATTCAAAATTTATTTCCAGAGGTGGTGGACAAAAAAGCAGGAGTTACAAGTATCATTGTGGAAATGCATCACAAGAATGATAGTTGAAGAGGACCACACTTGTGTTCTTCTACAGCAAGTTGTACCATACCAACACACACACACACTCACACACGTGTGCACACACACACACACACACACAATCAAACCCCCAAATCTTTCCTCCTATAATATTGAATTTTACCTTTAGAGATCGGTGAGTTGCTGTTGTGTGAGCTTCTCCTGGAGAGAGTAATAAACATCTATTAACTCCAGGCAGAGCACAAATGCAGAGACAATTCAAAGAAAGGATCTCACTCAAGACTATTTTGATGAAGCACTGTGAATAATTAGGTTTTTTCACAGGACTATGGACTGTGGGAAGATCCAGTTTGAATTAGGGGCTAGTTCTCAGCTGGCATCCTTCAGGGCACAATGTGGGAGTCATGGGATTCCTCTGACCCTGCCCCAAGAGGGAGCAACATAGCGCTAGGAGGAACAGCAGTATACAGTGGCATGAAACTGCTGGTCTGTGATTTGCTCTGGGAGGTGATGTTAATTTCCTTATAAAAGCAACTTGCATCAGTCAATAAATCGAATTCTCCATTACCATCATTACACAGAATTCCCAGTCCATTATTTTGTGTGTATACAGGCCGAATCAGGCCTAGATATTCTGTGGGCCAGTGGCTAGTGGGTTGGACAGGGGTCTATCAGACCACCAACCTGACAAGCTAGCATGTGGTTGGACGGAGACCAATCAGGTCACCAACCTGCGGAGACCAATCAGGTCACCAACCTGTGGAGTGAATTGTGAGTGGGTTCAGGCTGAAGATAGGCCATCAGCCATCAGCCTGAAATTCCTGTCCGGAGAACAGATGGGAGATATTCTGTCACCCAGCCTAAGGACATGAGTTGAAGTACCTCTCAGGTTGGGTTAAAAAAGTGACTAACTGACCTCTGCACTGAGGGGTAAATTCCCCACAGTGACCACAGGTGGCCACTGTGCTCCCCTTCCCTTAGCAAAGTTGTGTTGTACCTGCTTATAGTAAGAGAAGCTTCCTATAATAGACAATTTATGAGTAGATATACCACTGAAGAAAAAGTCTTTCTCACCCTCCTAACAACAATTTACCCTGTCCAATCTCATGTAAATCTTGGGTCTTTAGAGCCCCTCCCCCAAGCACAAGGGATTATTAAGCTGCTGACAGTTCAAGAATGCAAGGACCATTTCATGTTTGGGGGACAGAATTCCACAACACTATTACAATAAGCCAGAGTATGATTATAATATCTGAATGTTAGAGATTTAGGAAGTTTAAAGTTCAAATATGTTTAGATTTGATGAGTCACCTTCCTACTCAATACTTGTAGAACAGAAGGTTTACATCTTTTACAAACAGGAAGATGCATACTTTGAGAAGGACAGATGGAGTATGATTTATTTATTTTCTTTTCTTTTAATTTTTTTAAACTTATTCTTGTATCTGTATGAATGTACTGTCTGCATGTAGGTTTGTGCGCCCGTGTTGTCCAGTGCCGAACCACGGAGGTCAGAAGAGGGCATCAGATTCCCCTGGAACTGGAGTTAAAGACGGTTCTCAGCCGCCATGTGGGTGCTGGGGATTGAACCCGGGTCCTCTGCAAGAGCAGTTGGCACTCTTAACTGCTAGGCCATCTCTCCAGCCCAGAGTATAATTTCTTAAAGGTAACATGTGGACTCTAGAAGAGTGAAAACAGATGAATTATGGAAATGTTTTGAATTTATGTCTTAGGGTAAAACAATGTTATTATAAATATTAAATTAATATTAGTTGTAAAATATTTGTTGTATAAGTTATCAATTTTAATATATTTTCTTTTGAAATTTCTTTAAACATTTTGTCAAAGAATTAGATATTGCCAACAAAAGAATGCAACTCCTGTTTCTAATAAATTATCTGTCCATTAGCATTCTTGTTAATTGATTGTTTATAGAGTTAAATGTTCAAAGTATATTTAATGGATTTTGGCTTTTCTGTACTGACGTATATTATTCACTGGACAAAATAGCTCCCAGTGATAAATGACAGGAAAGAAAGAAGGAGGACGGGGAGAAGCATGTGTAGCTGCTTGATTCTCCCTCAGTGGTGATTCTGTTTGTTTTCTTCCATGTGGGGAACACTCCTTTGAACTCAGTGAGTATACTCTGTCTTGCAGGAATGAAGGGGAAATCAGCACAGGAAGCAAAGGTGTGGAGTCTCTTGCTTTCAAATTATGCAGCCTTCAAAGAGCTCTGTCCTTAAAAGGACAGACTTAAGACCAAAAAGCAGAATAGAACAAGAAGGAACATGGAGATTCTGCAGCAAATGAGGTTTTCACCATAGGAAGACAGAAGCAGTGATGCTCATTTTAAGTTATCATGCCAAACAACTGTAATTATTTCTGTCTCAAGACTCAGCACAACTTGCAGATAGGGTTAAGCAAACTCACACTTTTCACCTCGAGATTCATAATTTTGACCTTGATATCAAAACATTATCTAAATTATGTAAATCAAGTTCTGTTCTTTTGGGACAAACTGTCACTCAGAATAACGTAAGCTGTGACTGTTTATCCATTATCAACTCTCTCTCTCTCTGTGTGTTGAATCTTAATACCTGGGGTGCCATCGCTCTCTTAATTGTATGAAAAAATTTCAAATGTCTACAATTTTTGAAGAGCCCTAAGGCAAGAAACAGAACACTCAGCAGCTGAAACATGGTTTAATGCCATGTTGGGTTCAGGCCACTAAGGAAAGCTCTATCGTAAAGGTCTAAAGCAGAGGTGGGTCTGACTGTGTTTGTAGAAATACCAGTTATTCATGTAGTGTCCAATATTCACACCATCCTAGTGTGTCCAGAATTTGGGTTTGAAAATCCTTATGTCAGTGAGACATGAAGGAAGTGATGTCTCTGAGAAAGGATTGATGCACATAATTAAAGAGACATGCTGTAGCTCTACAACTGCAATGATACTGTCAGTCATAGTATTCTTGTTTACCACCTCGTCTAGATTTCTGTCATTCTCAGCCAGGGATCCAGCTAGGGAATAGAATTGCCTATGTATGTGACCTAAGCCTTCACAAATCAGGGGCTGAAGTTCTTAATTACCCCTCCCTCACTACTCTGTATTTCCTAAAATTGTCAACTAACCTCTTTCTGAAGGCTTGGAACAGATAGTTGCACATGGACTCTCACAAGCCTAGACATGCACCTACCGTGTACCAGCAATCTGAGCTCTTTACAATAACCCAAGTTTATTTTTTATACCAATGGAACTGCATCTTCTGGGCACTGATCTGAAGAACACAAAGAAACCAAGTGGTTGTTTAAGATTTTGACTTCAGTGTTTATTTCCTAATCAAAAGATATAAGAATATAAGATTTATAATCTAGGGGCTGGAGAGATGGCTTAGTGGTTAAGAGTGCCGACTGCTCTTTCAGAGGACCTGGGTTCGATTCCCAGCACCCACATGGCAGCTAAGAACCTTCTTTAACTCCAGTTCCAGGGGAATCTGACACCCTCTCTGACCCCTTCAGCATCGCATGACACAGGTGCACCTACCTACATGCAGACAATATACTCATACACATAAAAAATAATAAATAAATTTTAAAAAGATTTATAATGTAATAGCAACCTGTGCTGGAGTCTTGTCTTTAACTGAAAGGAGACTGGAACTGTCATTGGAAAAATAAGTTTCCCTTTTGAGAAAGCCTGCAGTCCAAGATTGTTAGTTTTACAGTAAAAGGATCAGGCAAATTGTGATAATGCTGAAGACATTTCAGTCTTTACCAACATTTATGGGGCCTGCTAAACGATTGTAACTAAACTTCACTCTGCTGGAATCTCTTCTTAGCCCTCTCCAGAGAGATATTGACTATACACACCTGCATGCTAACTTTCAAGGCATTGGATTACCTTGGGAATCCAACCTATGGTAGAGATGTGAAGGTAAACAATGGAGCACTGTGATTTATTATTTTATTCTATCTTATTTATTTTACTATTATGTGTATAAGTGTTTTACTTGTATGTATATCAGTGCACTGTATGCATGCGATGCCTGAGAAATCCAGAAAACGGTATCAGATTCCTTGTAACTGGAGTTACCTATGGTTGTTAGGTGCCATGTAGATGCTGAAAACCCGATCCTGGTTCTCTGCAGGAGAAGCCAGTGTTCTTAACCAGAGTCATCTCTCCACTCCAGACACTGGGATTTTAAGACTGAGTTGTGTGCCAGTCAGTTGACCATAGGGACACCATTGGTTATAAAAAGGCTCATGCAGTCTGTTGCTTCAGTTAGCACTGGAATCCCTGATTTGTTGTTTGTGACAAACTGGAGTGCCTGATGTTAGAAAAATTTGACCTCTGTGGTGGGAAAAAGAATAATTATAAGGAAAAGGAAATTTGATACTCTTTGCTAAGGAAATTTCATGTTTCTAATGAAGATAATAAGCTGCTGAAAATTATTGTTGCTGAAAGCAAAAGATAGAGGGAATTATTAGCAGTGTAATGAAATGGACTACTGGCCAACTTTTTAGCCCAAATTAAAGAATTGACCTTGCAGGTCTCCACATGTCTTTCCAATACTCCCCAATCAGGGGTGACAATAACTAGCCTGACTGAGAAAGAATGAAATGTTTAGGTACTGGGTAAGGGTGCTGGTCTGTGTCATTGAAAACTGTGGATCTGCAGAATTTGGGACTGAAGGTACAATATTTATTTGGTCTTCCTGTACACAGGTTTTCATGTTTTTCCAGATTTCCCATGTCAGAGAATCTTTTATTCCACCAAAAAGTACTAAGCAAAATCTCATACTGCGCCCATATGCAAGTACCTCTGCTTCTCTGAGATTCCCCCTAGCTGTCTGTATAACAGGGTAACTAAGGATGAATTTCAATATGGTCCATGAAAGATGGAATATCTGACTGCTAGGAAAGCAAAAGGTATAGTCGCTGAGAGAACCGTATGGCCTAGCACAAAACTCCCATGAAAGAGCCCAGAAGTTGCAGCTGGGATGTAAGCCTGCCAATTCAGTGGGACATAACATAAAGCATAGGGAATTGTGGGTTTGTGCATCTAATCTAATCTATCTTTCTGTCCAGGTCATGTTCCAGACTATAATTCACTTTTCTGCATTCAGGTATAACTCTGTCAGCATTTGCAAATGAAGGAGAACAAACAGTATTTATCTTTATTTCTGTGACTTGTTTCACTGAACACAAAGTTCTGCAGTTCTATCTATTTTGCAAAAAACATTTTCTCTCTCATTTTCAGCATGAATTTAGTTACACATGTGCACCACATTTTCTTTGCCAAGTTATTAATTGGTGAGCATCTATACTGACCTATGGCTTAGATACACTGAAGGCATGGAGGTGTTCTAATCATTTTGGTAAGCTGATTTATTCTCTTTGCATATATATCATAGGTTTGATAGCTGAATCACATGAAATTCCTACTGCAATTTTGTGATTAAGCTTTGTAATCTCAATAATGGCTGTGTTCATTTATTACTATTAGGGTATAAATATTCCCTTGCCAAACAAATCATTTAATTTTAAAATTTTATTTGGTTTTAGTTTTATGAATTTTTACCTGTAGATGAATATATGTACCACATTCATGTATCACCCATGAAGCAGAAGAGGATGAATGAACCTTGGAACTGGAATTGCAGGTAGTTGTGAGCTGCCTTGTGGGTTCTAGGAACCAAACCTAAGTCCTCTGTAAGACTAACAAGTGCTCTTAACTGTTGAAACTTCTCTCCACTTTACCAAATTTCCATTAGCAATTTTGTCATTTTTTATAAAAAGTTGAGATGAATCTGGGTGTGGTAGCACACGCCTTTAATCCCAGCAGATGCAGAGGCAGGCAGATCTCTGTGAGTTGAAGAACAACCTGGTGTACAGAGTGAGCTCCAGGCCCACTGGGTCTAAAGGGAGATCTTGTCTCAAAAACGCTAAAAAAATTTGTGATAATAGAGTGTTCTTTTTATTTAATTCTGAATTTTCTAATAGGTAATGGGTCTATACAAGATTCAGTGTGCAAATTTTTTTACCTGCAGAGAGTGTCATTATTTTGAGAGTATTTTACAGAATTTGTGAAAAGTGATAGGATATTCATATATACTATGTTTTCATTGTCAAAAAGTACTTGCTTTGGGCTGGAGAGATGGCCTAGCAGTTAAGAGCACCGACTGCTCTTGCAGAGGATCCAGATTCGATCCCCAGCACCCACATGGTGGCTGAGAACCGTCTGTAACTCCAATTCCAGGAGAACTCCAGTTCCAGGGGAATCCGAGACCCTCTTCTGACCTCCACGGTATTGCACGACGCAGGTGCACAAACCTACATGCAGACAGTACACTCATACACATTCAAAAATAAATAAAATTAAAAAAAATATTTTAAAAAAAGTACTTGCTTTGATTAGGAGAGTTTTGTAGAATACTGTAAAATCTTATGGTGGATATGTTCTTTGTCAGATTTTCATAAATTTTTATAACATTTGAATTTTGCCTTTTGAAAATGACCTATTTACATGATTTTTCCTATTTTAATATTCACTTCTTTACATAAAATTCTGTATGATATGTAAATAACATATTTTATTTCCCTACCTATTTTAGAACCTATATATCCAAATTGTGGAAAAAGGGATTTTTTGTAAATTTTTTAATTTAACCTTTTTGTATTTCACACAGAACATCTCAGTCATCTCTACAGTCCTTTGTCCATGGGCACCATCCTACTACTCCTGCATGGAAGCCACACATTCAGTCATCTATGTTAAGGCTTGCATAGTGCTCTCTATAGCTATGAGAGCTAGCCATCAGGGGAAGTGGCTTCCAGGTATGTTCCAGCTCCATTGCTACAAATTCTGTCTCTGAAATTTGTCCTGTCTTCAGGAATAGTCTTACCTTCACTTCTGGGGGGCAAACAATGGCTGTGGCGATAACCTATGTAATTTGGGGATTCTTTTGGACTACCCTGGCCAACAGCTCAAAGGAAGCTTTTTCCTGTCTGGCACTATTATTTCTTGTTATGTAGCCTTCAGCTATGTGCATGAACTCATGTGCTGATATTTATGTGTAACTTGTCTGTAGGTTTATGGACTAATATGATTCCCACTCTATTCTTACACCAGTAGCTAGGCATCTCCCTTCTCTCTCCCTCTCTCTCTTTCACTCTCTCTCTCTCTCCATCTCTCCCTCTCTCTCTCCCTGCCTCACCTTCCCTCTATACTCTTCCCATTTATGTTATCCCATTTCCCTCTCTCTCCCTTGATAATACCTGTATCATCTGGTTCTGGTTCTCTTGAGCTCCTTCTTCCCACAGTTCTTGGTATAATCCCTCCTCTCTCTATCTCTCCCATTTGAATACCCACATCTTACCCATTTCTCCCCTAGTAACAACTGTCTCCTACTGTTCTTTTTTAGGTTCATTATTTTTTCAGTACCTTGTGAATTCTGGCTTTCAATGCTCCCTTGTAAAATGAATGACTACCAAAGAATCTTTCCATTATCTTTGCTATCTTATCTCTACATGAAGTTTGATGTTTTGAATGTGCAGAAGATATTTTAGCTTGATATAATATCATTTGCCTTTTGGTATTTTCTTTTTTAAATGTTTTAAAAANCAGGAGATCCAATGCCTTCTCACCTCCGCAGGCATTGCACAGCATGGGTGCACTTACATGCAGGCAATACACTCATAAATATAAAAATAAAATATTTTTATTGTTTTATATATATATATATTATACAAGATCATGTTACAAGATCATGTTACAAATCAAATATAGACCTGTGTTCCCCTCCCAACCGCCCACATATCACCAGATATGGCATTTCAGTCAGTTCTTTGATGAAGTCTTTTCTGTTGGTGGTGGTGGTGTTGTTCTTTCCAATATGCAGCACTCCCAACAAGAAATATTTACAACTGGGTTATTAATGATAGCATCCACAGATGAGGAATACCATTCATCATTTACTTTTCTGGGACTGTGTTACTTCACTTAGCATAATATCTTCTAGTTCCTTCCATTTACCTGCAAAGTTCATGATGTTGTCTTTTTTTTTTTTTAACTGCTGCATAAAACTCCATTGTGTAGATGTATCACATTTTCTTTATCTACTCATCAGTTAAGGGACATTTGGGTTGGTTCCAGCTTTTTGCTGTTGTGAACAGAGCTGCAATAAGTATAGCTGTGCATGTATCTCTGTGGTAAGATGAGTCTTGTGGGTATATATCCAGGAGTGGTATGACTGGGTCAGGTGGTAAGCTCATTCCAAGTCTTCCAAGGGTTCTTCAAACTGCTTTCCATAATGGCTGTACAAGTTTACATTCTCACTAGCAATGGATGAGTGTTCACCTTTCCCCACAACCTCTCCAGCACTTCCTATCATTTGTTTTCTTGATCCTATCCAGTCTTATTGGAGTGAGATGGTATCTTAAAGTGGTTTTATTTTGCATTTCTCAAATTATTAGTGACATTGAACACTTTTTACATGTTTCTCAGCCATCTCTAATTCCTCACTTGTGAAGTCTCTGTTCAGCTTTTTGCTCCATCTTTTGAGTGATTCATTTGTTTTCTTTCTTATTTGTTTTTTGAGTAGTTTATGTATTCTGGAAATCAATGCTTTGACAGATGTATCTGAGATGAGGGTTTCCTCCCCCTCTGTGGGTTTTCTCTTCACTTCCTAAATTGTTTCTTTTGATGTACAGAAACTTTTGAGTTTGATGAGGTCCCATTTGGCAATTGTAGTCCTTAATTCTTGTGCAGCTGCTGTCTGATTTAGAAAGTCTTTTCCTTCGCTTATGTCTTGTAGTCTGCTGCCAACTTTTCTATCGCCTTCAGAGTTTTGGATTTGACTTTGAGGTCTTTGATCCATCTGGAGTTGACTTTTGCACAGGGCAAGAGGTAGGGGTTTAATTCCATTCTTCTACAAGTGGTGATCCAGTTTTGCCAACACCACTTGCTGAAGATGCTGTCTTTCCTCCATTAGGTCTTCTGGGCCCCCTTGTCAAATATCAGGTGGCTGAAATTGTATGTGCTCAGGTTTGGATCTTCAGTTTTGTTCCATTGGTCAACAGGTCTGTTTTGTGCCAGTACCAAACTGTTTTTATGACTATAGCCCTGTAGTATAGTTTGAAGTCTGGTATACAGATCCCCCCTATATTACTCTTTTCACTCAGGGTTGCTTTGGCTATTCAGGGTCTTTTGTTTTTCCAAATGAAATTAAGGACCTTTTCCCCAAGGCTATGAAGAAACTCTTGGGGATTTTAATTGGGATTGCGTTAAATCTGTACAAGAATTTGGGTAGAATGGACATTTTTACTATATTAATTTTCCAAATCCATGAGTATTGGAGGTTTTTCCATCTTCTGATGTCTTCTTCAATTTCCTTCTTCAGGGGTTTAACATTTTTGTTGTAGAGATCTTTGGTGTCTTTGGTTAGGTTTGTTCCTAGGCATTTTATTGTTTTTGAGAATTGTGAGTGGAAAGATCTCCTTGTATTCCTTCTTCCGTTGCTTGTTGTTGGTGTAAAGAAAGGCTACTGATTTTTCTAGGTTAATTTTGTATTCGACCAGGTTACTGAAGCTCTTAATCATTTCTAGGAGTTTTCTGGTGGAGTTTTTAGCATTCCGTTATTAAACAAGCACATCATCAGCAAAAAGGGATAGCTTGAGTTCTTCTTTTCTAATTAGTACTCCTTTAATTTCCTTTTCTTGCCTTATTGCCCTAGCAAGGGTTTCAATCACTATATTGAAGAGGAGTGGTGACAGGGGGCAGCCTTGCTTAGTTCCTACTTTTAAAGGGAATGCCTCTGTCATTTCCCCACTTAGGATGATATTGGCTGTGGGTTTCCTGTATGTGGCTTTGATTACACTGAGGAATGATCCCTCCAATCCATTTCCTTCTAGGACTTAAACATGAAGGATGCTGGATTTTGTCAAATGCTTTTTCTGTGTCAATTGAGATGCTCACGTGGTTCTTTTTCTTTCAGTCACTTTACATGCTTGATGATATTGATTTTCATATGTTGAACCATCCCTGCATCTCTGGTATGACTCCAACTTGGTCATGATGGATGATCTTCTTGATGTGGATCTGTAAGTTATTTGCATATATCCTGTTTAGAATTTTGGCATCTGTGTTCATTAATGAGATGAGTCTATAATTCTTTTTGGTTGTATCTTTTCCTGGTTTTGGTAATAGAGTGATGCTCTCTTCATAGAAGGAATTTTGGAGAATTCCCTCTGCAACCTTCTAAAACAATGTGAGTAATAATGGTTGTAACTCTTTTTGAAATGTTTTATAGCATTCTGCCATGAAACCATCTGGGCCTGGGCTTTTGTTAGTTGGGAGGTTTCTTATTACATCTTCAATTTCTTCATATATTATGTGTCACTTTCAGCTGCCAATCTCTTCTTGGTTGAGCTTTGGCAATTTCCAGGATTTCAGATATTCATCCATTTCTTCTAGGTTTTCAAACTTAGTAGAGTATAGGCTTTTTTATAATTTATTTTATTTCTGTATGTGGATGAATGTACTGTCTGCATGTAGGTCTGTGCATCTGTGTCATGCAATGCCGCAGAGGTTAGAAGAGGGTGTTGGATTCCCCTAGAACTGGAGCTAAAGATGGTTTTCAACTGCCATATGGGTGCTGGGGATCGCACCCGGGTCCTCTGCAAGAGCAGTTGGTGCTCTTAACCGGTAGGCCATCTCTCCAGCCTGAGTATAGGTTTTTGAAATATTCCCATATGATTTTCTGGATCTTTTCATTGTCTGTTGTGATATTTCCCACTTCATCAAGGATTGTACTGATTTGGGGTTGTTCTTTCTTTTGTTTAACTGGGCTAGAGGTCTGTCTCTCTTGTTTATTATTTCAAAGAACCAACTTTTGGATTCATTGATTTTTTTTTTTTTTTGTATTGTTTTATTTGTTTCTATTTCATTGATTTCTGCACTGATTTTTGTTATTTCTTATTATCTGCTGCATTTAGGGTTCATTTGTTGTTGTCTCTCAAGTGTTTTTAGCTGCACTGTTAGATCGTTCACTTGTGCTCTTTCTGTTTTTCTAGTGTAGGTACCCAGAGTTATAAACTTCCCTCTTTGGACTGCTTTTAAAGTGTCTCATAGGTTTTGTTTTGTTGTATTATCCTGTCATTCAGTTCCAAGAATGCTTTTATTTCTTTCTTTATCTCTTCCTTGACCCATTCATTATTCAGGAGAGTGTTGTTTAGTCTCCATGTGTTCTTGTAGGTTGTAGGGCTTATTGAGGTGTTGATATTGAGCTTTATTGCACTGTGGTCTGATACAATGCATGAGATTATTTCAATCTTTTTATATTTGTTCAGTTTTTTTGTCTATGTCCCAGTATGGGGTCTATTTCGGAGAATGATCTGTGGGCTGCTGAGTAGAAAGTGTATTCTCTGGTGTTTGGGTGGAATATTTGGTAGATGTCTGTGCGATTCATTTGGTGTATCATATCATTCATTTCAGTTGTCTATTTATTCTTTGTCCTGTTGTTCTGTCCAAAGCGCTCAGTGGGGTATTGAAGTCCCCTTCTATTCATGTGCTGGGGTTAATCTGTGCCTTGAGGTCCTCTGGAATTGTCTTTGTAAAGTTTGGTGCACCAGAGTTGGTGCATATATATTCATGCTTGTGAATTCTTCATGGCCAATTGTTCTTTTGATAAAGATGTAATGGCCCTCTTTGTCTCTTCTTATTTCTTTCACTTTGAAGTCTATTTTGTCTGATATTAAAATAGCAACAACTGCATTCTTTTTGGTACCATTTGCTTTGAATATTTTTTTACCTAACTATACCTTAAGTTGGTGCCTATCCTTGAGATGGAGATGGGTTTCTTGTAGACAACATATAGATGGGTTTTGTTTCCTAATCCAATCTCCCAGTCTGTGTTTTTTGATTGGAGAGTTTAGTCCACTAATATTTAAGGTTATATTTGAAAGATGGATGTTGCTTCCTTTCACCTTATTATCCATTTGCATTTTTAGTCTCGGCTTCTACTTCTGCAGTTATGTTTTTATCAGTTTCTCTTTCTAGGTGCTTGGGGATAGTTGCTCCTCTCTTCTGTCCTTTGAATTGCTTCTAGTATTTTCTGAAGCTTTGGTTTTCCAGACATATATTGTATCATCTTGTTTGTGTCATGGAAGATTTTTCTCTCTCCTTCAACTATAATCAACATTTTTGCTGGGTATAGTAACCTGGTTTGGCATTCACAGTTCTTTAACACTGGGAATGCTTTGCCCCATGTTCTTCTTGCTTTCTTGGTTTGCACTGAGAAGTCAGTTGTAATTCTGATGGGTTTCCTCTTATATGTTCCTTGTTTTTCTTTTGTGGCTTTCAGAATTTTGTCTTTGTTTTGGGCTTCTAGCATTTAAACTATGATATGGCGTGAGGTGTTTCTTTTCTGATCATGTCTGTTTGGAGTTCTCTGTGCTTCTTGTATTTATGTGGGTTTGTCTTTTTTTAGTTTGGGGAAATTTTCATCTATTACTCTGTTAAGATCTGATCAATACGATTCTCTTGGGATTTTTCTCCTTCCTCTATTCCTATGATGCGGAGCTTTGGTCTTTTCATAGTATCCCATACTTCCTTCTTTTTTCACTTTTGTGTATTTTTAAATTTTTCATAATCTTATTTGGGCTTTTTATATGCTCTGTGCTATTTTTCAGGTCTGATAGTTTGTTCTGTTTCCTCCATTATATTTCTGAGGCTTTTTCCCTTCCTTTCCTCTTGATTGGTTGAGTGTTTTCTTTCCTTTTTCATTTCATCCTGTGATTTCTTTATTATTTCCACTTCCTTTTGGAGCTTCTCAATCTCCTCTTGGTGCTCCCTACTTCGCTGGTTGGCTTCCTTTTTCAGTGTTTCCACTTCCTTCCAGAGTTTGTCATTTTCTCCCTCTAGTTCTTTCTGGAGCTTGTCATTCTCTCCCTCTAGGTCTTTCTTGAGTTTTTCATTCTCTCTCCTTAGTTCTCTGACTTGTTCATTGTATTCTTTAATTTCTCTGAATAGGTCTGCAATTGTTCCTCTAAGCTCTGTTTCTTGGGTCACCCCCAGGGTGATCCCATTGTATCAATCTCCTACAGGGTTGGTAGAGCTTGGTGTGGAATTATCCTGCACCTTTCCAATGTTGTCCTTTCGTTGTGTTCCTGCCATGTGGGTTTCCCTTTTTGTGCCTGTATTCTGATATGAATCACAAATGCCTTTTCACTGTGTTGAAGGCTTGCTTTGCTTTCCTCCTTCAGATGCCTTTTTTTTTTTTCCTTCCTGTTTATGGAGTGTTGACTTGTCTATGTTTCAGGCTTTCAAATTTGTTTGTATATTGGAAGTCTAATTCACTCTTCCCTTTCTGTTCTGAAGGTTCTCCAAAAAATCCACTTCAACACTCTCTCAGCAATTCCAGTTGGCCATTGGGGGTGGGTGTGGGTGTGGGTGGCATATGCCTGACTTAGCTAGTGCCCCTGTACTCTGTGCTTCAGGTGGTCCTGGCAAGTCCCTGATCTAACCACTGCACTCTCAAGTCTCACAGTGGCAACAGGCCCACGTTTAATACCAGCTTCAAGGGCGACTTTGCCCTGAGAGCCACACCAGAGAAGGATTTAACATGCCCCCCTTTAATCCCAGCTAGCAGGCAACTCCACCCTGCCAGCCTCACAAGACAAAGATTTAGCTATCCAACAAACCAAGGAATCAATTATCCAACAACTCAGGAGTAGATCTATCCTAAAATCTGCCTGTCTGGAACTCCTGGCTCCTACCTGTGCTTCAGGTAGTCCTGGCACGTCCCTGATCTAACCACTGCACCCTCTTGGTGTTTTCATTGACTATAATTTTCAGGTTTTAGACAACGTGTCATTCTCTATTTCAGTGCCTTGAAGGATTCCCCTTTCTTCTTGTAGCTTTATATGTTGATGTTTTAAATCTGCATTGTTTTCTTTTTCTTTTGTTCTTTCTTTCTATTGATTGCTGTGCAGTGTGATATGTATAATGTACATTTCAATTTTATTTGGTTCTACCTCATTTTTTCCTATACGATTTATTGAAAATATTATTTTTCAAAGGCACATTACTGGCATCTTTGTATAGAACCAGTTGTCTGTGAATGTCATGGGATCCTAGCTAGTATTTATTTTTATATTAAAAACTTTTTGGAGCAAGGCAGAGTGCACTTTTCCCTTAAATCTGAGGACTCAGGAGGCAGATACAAGCAAATATTTTGTGTTGGAGACCTGACTGGTCTACATAGCAAGGTCCAGTTTGGTCATGGATGCACAGCAAGAACCTGTCTCAGAAATGATTTTTCATTAATTGAATTTTGTAAAATATTTTGTCCTCCTAATTTTTATTTTATGATATCTACTCTTTCTTTTTGCTCTAACATGCTTTGGATATGTGGGGTATCTTTGGTTCCACACAAATTTCTGAGACAGTTATTTTTCCAGATCTGTGAAGAATTTCATTTTTATTTTGAGAATAATTATATTGAATGTGTGAATTACCTTAGGGGTTATGGTTATTTTCACAATAAAAATATTTCCATCCCATACACATAATAGCCCTGTGTGTTGGGGGTGTATTTCATTTCTTTCATTATAATTTAAAATTTTAAATTTATATGCTTTATTCTACCTTGGCTAAATTTAGATACCTAGGGAATTTATTAATCAGTTGATTTTTTTGATTAAGTGCTTGTAGCTGTTGTGAATGGGTTGGCTTCTTGATTTACTGTTATCAATAATGTTACTGTTGTACCAAAATCTTGTACATCTGTGTTATTTTATCCTAAAATTTAAAAGGATTAATTTATTATTTTAGGATGATTAGGTTTTTTATGTACAGGATTGTATCACCATCACACAGGATTAATTCAGCTTCCTATCTTAGTAGTCCATCAATTTTGCTTTGTTTGTTTTGCTCTTATTGAGACTTGCAGCTTCCTGGCAATTGTGAGTCCTGAGACTGAGTATCCTTGTCATCTCCAGGTCTAAAGGAAACACTGTTAATATGTTGGCATTGGTTACATGTTGACTGTGAATTTCTCACATATAACTTTTGTTTTGTTGGGAAAAGAAAATATTTCTCATTAGTTTGTCTCTCCTTCTTTCACAATGCTCTGGATTGAACACAGAGTTTAGTTCTGGGCATGAAGCTGTGCTCCTCACCTCCAATGAGCTCTGTCCTTACCTCTAATCCTAGTTTCTTAGCTTTATTGTCAAAGAATGTTCATTCTCATTGAATGTATTCCCTGACTCTATTGAGATGAACATATGATTTCTAACCTTCAATTTATTAACATGGCATGTTACAGTTATTAATTTACATATGTTAAATGATCCATTCATCCCAGGGACCTTTCCATGAATAATATTTATTGTGGTGTTGAAATAAGTTGCATACAATTTTGCTAAAAGTGCTACACCTGCATTCATTAGAAACATGCCTTACTGTTTTCTTCTGTAGCAGTGTCTGTCTTCATAGGGTTTCTGAAGAAGAATAATGCCATTTTCATAAAATAATTTTAAACAATCTTCTCTATATTGATTTTTAGAATGGTTCAAAAAGAACTACATCATGTCTTCTTTGAGATATGGGTAGAACTTAATAATAAAGATCTTGGTTCCTGTTTCCTTATTAGAAATGTGTTTTACAAAATATTTTAACTGTTAAATATAGTCTTTTTTTGTTTTTTCCAAAAGATGTCATGTTTTCCCCAAGGAAGTACTTGAATGTTCCTCCTTGGCAAACTCAAACAACCATCAATCCTGCCCCTGTGCTCCACACTGGGGTCCCTCCCGACCATGGTCACCCAAATGAGGTCCAGCGAACATGTGTCTTGTCTTGATAATCCTGCACTGGTCTCCATGACATAGCATGGGTAGTCAAACAATGGCAGTCTACACCCTGAAGAGGCTGAAATCCCAGTAGCCAGTCAGTCTACAAGCTTGATATCTTAGTAAAATATTTCGTAAAATAATATTTTCTCTTTTTATTAATAGATGCCATTCATAATTTATCCTATGTAATCCTATGGTGTGTGCTATCATATAGGAATATTAATATTCATATTTTAAAAAAAGAAAGAATGTAAAGTTTTACTTGTTTTTACCTGCATGCAACTTTACTGTTAAAATGTGATCCTCTAAATGTGCTTTGTAATTAACCTATAGTTTATTTTCAGATTTTGTAATGTTGATTCATGTGTGGGGTGTATATATGCATACTGTGGAATAATATAAAATCAAATGGGACCAAAAAAAAGAGAAAAAAACTTTTCAAAGAACTGAGCAAAACAGTAAACCTGTGCACTGAAAAGGTTATAAAAGACTGAGAAAAAGATGCAAGACAGGACTTGTGTATGACAGAATCCATGAGCTCTGATGGGGGATGGGGGGATGAGGCGTGGACATGGATGGGGTAATGAATCTAAATTTGATTAAGAAATGTATGAAATGCACTCAATAAAAACAAAAAAAGGTTTTAATAAAATGGTAATACAATTAAACTAATTGAAAATATAAATTGTTGTCCACATTTGTTTTACTTATAATTTGTATAACAACTACTTTGGTCTGTTTGAGACAGAGTCTCCCTGTAGTTCTGGTCTATAATTTTTTATTGTACAGTATCATCTCATAACATTTTCTTTTACCTGTAGGATAATTTAACTAAAGGAATTAAGTTTGAGTCCCAAATTAACAACATACAGTCACTGATAAACAGCTTGGGTAAATTTAATGAAAATTTACACCTTGATTCCTGCCTATAGGTATCTGCAATACAACTGCCTTTTAGAGATTTATGGGTCAAAAAATAGAAGCCTAAAATTAAAAAAAAGGGGGGGGTACAGTTATATATTAAAACTTTTGTCAAATTTTTCAATTTAAATCTTCAAACTCCGGGAAAAGATTTGCCTGTTCTCACAGGTCAAAGCATCACCAACTTAATGGCTGAGAAAGAAAAGATACAGCTTTGCATTGTGCAGGATGTACCATGAAATACCAGCAGAAAAGTTGGCCCATCTGAATATTAAAAGGAAGAAAAGCCTCAGACTGCCTGAGCTACAGGCATCAAACATCTCTGTGGATCTTATTTGAAACAATTGTTTATAATGATTCCTAATGAAACTTACCTACCAGGTGCCACAAAGTTTTAATATGAGAGACTTCCCTACCTCTCCTTTTCATAGAACAAAGAAAAACATAATGGTAAGGAAGTCATTCCCTAACTGTAAATTAGAGCCAACTGTTATTGTAGCAATTTCTTATAAAGCATGTATAACTACTTTCTTTAATTGACTGATAGACATAAGAACAGTGAAAAGATAATTATCCATTCAAGGCCAAATAGTAAAGTCATTATAAGCTGTGTAATCAAGCAAAATATATTTATACAGGAGAGCTCTGATATTAGCAGTGGATTATTCTGCCAAGGAGATGTGGGCTAGGGGATCCAAGCCCCCAAAAGGTTAAGGCTTTTTGCCTGTAAACTGGGATATCTGCAAGAAGAGAGGAGGTAAGTCCCTGCTGTAGAAGACCTAGTGTAAGCATGGGAAAGATGTATTGAGACCACACTTGCAAGTGTACAGTTGGTCTCTGGACTGCCAGAGAGTGTTACCAAAGGCCACTAAAGCAATAAAGCAAATATGGGTCTCCTTGAGTCAAGCAAGACTCCTCCGTCAGCATCAGCTACACCTCACCTGCCTGGAAATACTGTGCAGCAGTGGCAGCCAAATGCCTGTATATCCCAAATCTAATTGGCCATTAGCTCTCTCCTTGGAGGAATAATTATGGCTGATGCCACAAGCTTATGTCCTCTAGTAGTTAGGAGGTGTTTTAACCCACAATAAGACCTTGTTATCTTTTACAGAAAAGCTATAGTTCATGGATTAGCATACCATCTAAAGATCTGTGTCTATGCCCACAATGTAATTTACCATAATAATTAGTACTGTTTAAATGCCTGTATTTCTAATTCCTTGTGCTTCATTAGTAGGATTAAATGGTTATTCCTGGATAAACTACCAACCAATGAAAGGAAACAGCCTGAACTGATGAGAGTCCAAAATGACATCTCAAGAGAAAGTAGCCTGTTTTGCTTCTCGCCCACTTGTGCCCCTTTTCTAAAGCCTAGGGAACAATCATCTGTGGAAGAGGGGGTGTGGTAGAATTTAAGGGCTGCAATTAGGGTGAATTGTGGAACTACAACAATATAGACTGGACTCTCATTTGATCAACATGCTTGTACATGCAGCCCCTCCAGCTGGACAATGGGGACCTTGGGCTGTACAAGTTTGGGCATAGCTGCTTGAAAATTGGTTTTACATGAAGGATGCTTGTATTCATTACTTATTATTTATTATTTAAAAAAAGATATATTAAAAATAAAAAGAAATGCTTTCATGCCGGGCATGGTGGTGCACACCTTTAATCCTAGCACTTGGCTGGCAGAGGCAGGTGGATCTTCATGAACTCAAGGCCAGCCTGGTCTACAGAGCTAGTTCCAAGACAGCTAGGGCTACAGGGAGACCCTACCTCAAAAATACCAAAAAAAAGAAATGTTTTTTTACAAATGGAGACTCATTAACCACTATTGTTCTTTTTCGGGCTTTGTATATCATTAAATATCAACTTTCATAGGGTAAAATGCTATTTATAATAAACTTTAATGGTCTTCTACTTAATGGCCTTCTATTTCTGTTATTTTATTTTTGATGTTCCATTTTATCTAAGAATGTTTATATTCATTTATTGTTAAAAATAGCTACCTAGCCTCTTTGAAGGATGGCATCATACAAAGGACCTTGCTGTTGAAGGACCCCCATGGAGAAGTGCTGTTTACTCATAGGCCAGAATACTCTGTTTTAAATGTGAGGAAGGACTGCTCCATCCACATTCTCATTGCACCAACACTGGAGTAGATGAAGATAAAAGCTGTTGCATAGCAACCTGATGAATTATCTCATCCATTTGATAATCAAGCTCCTTCTTTGTGGGTGTGCTTCCTGATGCTAATATAAGATACAAATATCTTCCCATTTAACTGCTCCATTCATGGATGGATTTGCTTTGACATTTACCCCATTTCTTTTTATTTTATCTTTCAATGTGCCTATATTTAGACTCTTGAGCAGCACATAATTTGTATGTATAAATGTCTCAGATTCTTCTCTCTTCATACATAACAACTATTTAGTGAAGAACTAAAAGATCTTTTTCACATAAGACATTTCCTTAATTTGGTCTTTTAGAAAGAAACCAGAGTGAGAATCCTCAGGTGAACCAAGTAAATTCATTTACTGATGAAATCTATAGCAAGATATTAATCTACACAAAAATATTACAAACTCAATGCATTTATGAGCTTACATGCAATTTATCCTACAGAACACCATCTGGTGAATGGTGTAAGAGGGTCACTGCTTCAGTCATGGTGAGTTGACCTGGGATTGTGGCCAATTCTTCATGAAAATCATCTTCAGATATCTAAGTAATGGTCTAAAATGCATGCTATCTTTCAACAACAGACTTTTGACTGCATTTACTCTGTCTTATGGCTCAGAGACTTTATGTCAGCAATTTCCTGTTGGCAGGCCTAGGAATAATATCAATCGATAATGAAGAGGTCCTCAGCCTTTACATTATTCTAATAGTTGTTTTTCATGTGACAGCCATTTCAGAAATGTCTATCTGCTTGTATCCAAGGGACTATTTGCTATAAATTTTTGATATATTACACTGTTTATCACATGCAGTAAAAGACCACCTAGAGGATATACAATTCATATTCACCATACACAGTTTTCATCCCATTTCTGTACTGAATCAGTGTGCTCCACACACTTTAAAATTGATCAATACACCTGTGGTCATCACGGGAAATACATCATGTTCTTCTCTGTACTTCCTGTGTAACAGGGAACTTCTGTGATTTTGCTCTATTGGTGAGAATTGAAAAGAAGGAATTTGCTAGGTCAGCATGCATGTTTTAAAAATCAAACGCTGTATTGATTTCCTCTTTAAAGATGCTCCATAAAGTGCAGTATACGCAAAATTACATGTTCCATCTCTATTTTAAAGGACCTGAATTTGAATTGAATATTAATATCATTGGACTACTCAGATAGCTCTTTTTTCTGTAATATGGTGGGATTCTCTGGGTTTTCTCTGAGATTCAGGGTCACTTCTGATGCACAGTCTTCATAAAGCAGAAGAAGAGGGAGCTAGTTCAGGGACTTTCAGTTATTCTGCCAGTAATATCTTTGGAAACTCAGGAACAAGGATTATATTTCTGAAAGTTCTTGTTTATTTTTTTCCAGTACAATTACTTACAGAAGACCAGAGTCATTGACAAATGTACAGAAGCACACCAGGTGGTACAGGGTCTCACAATTTCCCACTCTAAACAGGAAGTGGATCACTGTCAGATCCAAATAATAATCTCTTTCCCTGACTGAAATTACTTGTATATATGTATGACATGAGGGAGATATATTTGTATCTTTTAGGGCTGTTGTCAATATCTATTCATTTGTAACTACTGATATATATATATATATATATATATATATATAATCTATGTTAATATATCTTCATGATTTTATATAATCAATAATCTGGCCTCTCAGTTTTACTATATGTTTTAATGTCCATTTGGAGTTTGTAACTGTCCACACAGATATTTTATATTTTTTCCTCATATCCCTTCTTTTCCTAATTTAATGTGTGTTTTTCCTCTATTTACCTAGAACATAATAAATTAAGCATTTGTTCATATTTTGATTCATCTTTATTTTATAGTTAAATTTCTTTTTTTAAACATTTTTTATTTATTTTATTTTATTTTTTTTATGTGTATGAACGTACTGTCTGCATGTAGGTTTGTGCACCCGTGTCATGGCCACGGAGGTCAGAAAAGGGTGTCGGATTCCCCTGGAACTGGAGTTAAGGACCATTCTCAGCTGCCATGTAGGTGTTGGAGATCGAACCTGGGTCCTCTGTAAGAGCAATCGGCGCTCTTAACCACCAGGCCATCTCTCCAGCCCCAAAGACACATCTCTTTTAAGTTGTCCCATATACCTGTACTTCTCCCCTAAGATTCCTGAGAAGAGCAGTATCATTAGCTCAAACTCCCTGAAAATCTAAAGGATAGCTCTTTGTGGACCCTTTCACATACATGAGGATGCTTTCCTTGTGAGAGTGAAGGATGTATTGGTGTTCTCCCTTCCAGCCTTGTTCTGCTATGTTCTAGCCTTTTTACTTTATGAGATGAGATCTCACTAAGCTGTCTAGACTGACCTCAGACTTACTCTGTACCCCAGATTGGCTTTGGAATTGAGACCCTCCTCTTCACCCCCTTGAGAAGCTCATATTACAAGCCTGTATTCACAAGCTTGACTAATAAATGTATGGTTTGAAACACTTAAGTTAATTAAGTAAAGCATAAGCATATTATTCAAGGTAATGAAGTTTTGTGGCAGTTTATGAAACAGCAAAAGACACTGAATATAGAATTGGGATCTCAATGGAGGTTTTGTCATAACAGCAAAAATATGTACCTTGACACCAAGCAGTATAACAGTGGCTAGAGATAATTATTGTATATGAGAAATTTATATCATCACTGAAAACATTGATGAAATTCTCATCTGTTGGGAATATAGAAAAATGGGTGAATTTTGGAATTTTGAGGCAGAGTACAATCAAGGCCATTTAGTGGGTTTTGTTTTCAAATTTATTCTTTTTAATTTTATAAAAAACCTTTATTTATTTGATATGTGTGACTGTTACACCTCTATGTATGTAAGTGCATACATAGAGGTGTAACAGTTATACAATACCCATGCAGGACAGACAAGGATATCTAATACCCTGGAACTTCAGTTACAGATGGTTGGTAGATGCCCTATGGGTGCTATAATTCAAACCCATTTCTTGTTCAAGTACAGCCAGTACTCTTAAGCACTGAGCAATCTCTCCAGCCCTCTAAATTTATTCTTACAAAATATATTCACAGAAGAAAATGTACTTATATTGTACAGCTAATTGAAAAATAGTTTGAAGATTTCAAAAATTATTGAGTTTCAATTTAAATAAGCTTCTGTGAGACTTGAAGAAATATATTGTCTTAAACACATACTGAATGTGTAGAATAAGTCCTTTCTTTTTAAATAAAACTTCTGAAATAACTTGTGTGGTGGGACTCCTAAACAAGTATTTGTGGGAATCATAAGAGTCTTGTTTCACATCAAAGATTTATTCACTTAACACTAGATGAAGCTTTGATTAAGTCTGAGAAAGAAGGCAGTGTAAAATGAAGTCTGATGTTAATCAGCTTTGGGAATACAGGTAGGTAGTATTTTAAGAGATACTTAAAAGTGTCATCAGCTCATAATAAAAATGCTCTGAAATCGTTCAACTTAAAAAATTAAGAAATGGGGCTGGAGAGATGGCCTAGCGGTTAAGAGCGCCGACCGCTCTTGCAGAGGACCCGGGTTCGATCCCCAGCACCCACATGGCGGCCGAGAACCGTCTGAAACTCCAATTCCAGGAGAACTCCAGTTCCAGGGGAATCTGAGACCCTCTTCTGACCTCCGCGGCATTGCACGACACGGGTGCACACACTTGCATGCAGACAGTACATTCATACACATACAGAAATTTAAAAAAATTTTAAAAAATTAAAAAATTAAGAAATGAACAAAAACAACAATAAAACTCACTTTGACCTCTAATTGTCATCAGAATAGAGAAAAAAAAAAAAAAGCTTGAGAAATGTAATCAAGGAGGAAAGTGTCCATTTCCGAAAGGGCCAAGATAGACAAACAAAGACTATCCAGTTAGTGGATCCAGTACCTATGGAGAATGTCCACCAGGCACTCTTCTTTGCCTCTAGAAGCAGGAAGGTAAGCGCAGGCTGGAGAAATTTGGAAAGGCTCTGGGTCAGTGAGAAATTGGTTCTTCCTTCTCTGCTTTTTGGATAGATCCAATTGTAACTCTTCAATGGTTCATAACCCACTATGACATATAGAGTATTGGAATTTGAGGGAAATCATTTGCCTTCCTAATACACAGATGAAAGAATCAAGGCTAGTTCGATGTGGCAATCTTCAGATCATGGGCTGTGACCTGCTTAGACTGTTGCCAAGATGAAGAACAGCTACTGGGAATCCTGAAGTTAATGATATTCCTGAGATGAGGGAGCTACAGGAATGATTGGGCCAGAGCCTGAACTTTACGGATGAGGGAGCTACAGGAATGATTGGGCCAGAGCCTGAACTTTACAGATGAGGGAGCTAAGGAATGATTGGGCCAGAGCCTGAACTTTACAGATGAGGGAGCTACAGGAATGATTGGGCCAGAGCCTGAATTTTATAGCGTGGTTTTAAAAACAATCCCAGTAGTCTATACTTCTTTTGTTTTTAAACATTTTCTCTCTTTTTAAAAAATTTTTATTTATTCTTTATGTTGTATGAATGTACTGTCTGCATGTAGGTCTGTGCACCTGTGTCGTGCAATGCAGCGGAGGTCACAAGAGGGCGTTGGATTCCCCCGTTAAAGTCAGTTCTCAGCTGCCATGTGGGTGCTGGGTATTGAACCCTGGTCCACTGCAAGAGCAGTTGGCGCTCTTAACCACTAGGCCATCTCTCCAGCCCTGTCTACACTTCTTTATCCTCAACTGCAGTCATGTGACTCTGTGGACCTTTTCAGTAGAAACTTTGACATACTTCCTTATACTTTTATGAAGAGGTAGAGTATATTACAGCAGAGTGAGAATACTTACACAAGTTTATGATACCAGAGAAAACCTTCGAAGTATCACTATTGTTTCCACAAGGAGACTATCAGCAAATTTAGTAATGCAGGTGAATGTAAGCCATTAAATGTCACATTATTCCCTACATGTTTTACTTTATCGTGTACTGAACTCTTTCACTTTCATTTTAAATGTCATACACATTTGTGACAATTTCTAGACTAACTTCATTTTATAGAATATACTCAAATTTGTACTCAGTTCCAAGCACTGTCTTCTTTTCTTTCATTCTTTTCACATAGTGACTGATGAGGTTGTGACACAACACACTGACAGACTGTTCAGTACCTGCAAGTTTGTTGGTACAATAAGTACCTTACGCCTAAAAATAAAAAAAATATTAAAATCTGTGCAGTTTTCTCTCTAAAATTAAAATTTTTCAAAAAAATTTTTCAACACTATGAAACTGTATGTTTCAACACATTTTCTACAGCACACTCATTATGATCAGCAATAAGAAAATGAACATGGAAAACCTAAAAATCCTCAACAGATTCCCAGATGTTTCTGACATATGCAGTAGTAGAAAAGATATGCTACCAATAAAGCACCAGACATAGAATTGTTTTTCTAACATCGCACAATGAAATTCAGTTTTAACCCCAAGTTGTAATTTAGAAAATGCATTGTGTGCATGATCCCCAGAGCTAAACAGCAGAGGAAACAATTTAAATAAAAACACATAGGTGAGATGGTCTTTTCAATGATGTATTCTCATTATCTCATTGGCTGTAGAAGAGTTGAACCAAAATAATTTTTCATTATTCGAGCTAATTTTTCTTGTGTGAAGTTGTTCAAATAATGTGAGTAAAATTTTGTAATGTGCTGGAATTTCTCTGCTTTTTATCTTTTCTCAACAATCTAGATATGTGACTTTCATGTTTCCTTCTTCAGAAGGTTGATCTCTTTCTATTATATGTACTAATTGAAAGAAAGGAGAATGGCACTTAATAAAAAATTCATGTAATACTATCTACAATATAATGACATGAATTTAGTAAGATTAATCATGTATATAACATGGTACTTACTATAAAAACAAGTTTATTCTAAGAATAAAGGAAGTGAAACAGTCTGTTATTTTATCAATCATATTATTTAGTTATAAATAAGGTCATAATTTTAAATAATTCAATGACTTTCTTATATATAAACAAATGCATAACATTTAAAAAGATCTTAAAGTCCTAAGAAGGAATATCTTTTAGGAAGTAAAATGTAAAATATTAACAATGGTCTCTACTTCTACTTCACAAACCACAAAGACTACTTTCTTAGACTCAGTCAGTAAGCCAAAAGGAAACTGATATTAACTCTTCAACTTTGTATATTAAGCCAGGTGAAAGAAAAAAGAAGAGAAATCTTCCAGAAAAGTAGATAACATATTTGGAGTTACTTAAGAAATTATAAACATATAGGGAGAAAATAAGATCAATACAATGAAGGAAAAGAGAAAACACAGGTGGTAGAAGTGTAACGTTTGTATGTGCCAGCACCTGCCATTATAATAAAAATAATGAAAGCTTTGCAGAGATTCAATTTTAGAGCTCAATTCTGCCATAAACTCTTGTTGATGGCACAATTCTGCACAGTGATAGTACAAGTTCATAATGGTCAATTCACTCTTTACTAAATATGTATTGAAGCAACGAAGTTCACTGTTAAGAGTGCCCTATAACCATCTCCCCCCTAAACAGTACATAGTATTTTCATCTATGTTAAAGTTTCTGATATTAACTGTCACAGGACCAGAGCTCTCTTATTTGCCATACTGTATCATCTGCCATTGGAGAACATGATGTTCAAGGGGCTATGTGTTAAGTGTAATCCAGGGCTGCAACAGATACTGAGGTTGGCAAACCTCAAGCATCCAGAACTGTGATAAATAAATTGAATTATTCATAGATTATTAATCTGTGGTATTTTGTATATTAGCACAAATGAGCATAGATCCTTACATTACCTATAACAATTCTTCTTTATTTAACTGAATTTTTGCAATTTTATCTAGGATAGTTTGGTGGTATTTAGAACCCCTCGCCATCCACTCCTTCCTCAATTTAAAGAGCTCTCATATACAGCTTACAGCACCTGATTTGTGTGCCCGAATGTCCTTCACTCTAGGTTCATCCACTGGGCCCACCAAGAATCATATCCCTGTAAGAAACTGTTTTCCCCCCTCCCAAAACCACCAATGGCCTAAATTCCTTAGATTGTATTGGGATTTCTTACCTACTTCCCCACATCTGTGCTGGGATTTAGCGTGGTTTGAGCTTGTGTAGGATTGTGAATGGTGTCAGCATTGCCGGGAATTCATACGAGTAACTAAGCTCTCTGGGTGCCTCTTTCCTTGTGGTCATCCAGGACCATTGGCTCTTACTATCTTTCCACCTTGTTTTTAAATTTTTATTTATTCTTTATGTGTAGGAATGCATGCAGGTCTGTGCACCCGTGTCGTGCAATGCTCCCGTGGTCAGAAGAGGGCGTGAGATTCTCCTGGAACTGGAGTTAAAGACTGCTTTCAGCTGCCATGTGGGTGCTGGGGATGGAACCTAGGTCCTCTGCAAGAGCAGACAGTGCTCTTAACCGCTAGGCCATCTCTCCAGCCCATCTTGCCACCATTTTAAAATTTCGATTTATTTATTTATTTATTCATTTATTTATTTATTTATTTATTTATTTATTTTTTAATTTTATTTATTTTTTTATGTGTATGAATGTACTGTCTGCATGTAGGTTTGTGCGTCCGTGTTGTGCAATGCCTCATTGGTCAGAAGAGGGTGTTAGAAGAGGGTGTCAGAAGAGGGAGTTAAAGACGGTTCTCAGCTGGGCATGTTTGTGTGGCTGGGGATCAAACGCCTGCCGCGGGTCCTCTGGCAAGAGTATCGGCGCGCTTAAAACCAGTAGGCCATCTCTCAGCCCCTCTTTTCGCAGCCTTTTGTTAATTACCCTGAGCCTTGAGAGGCAGACAATTGAATTAGGTATCCAACTCAAAGATAAGCACTTGGAGGTGTCTTGTATTCTTCACATCAGCCAAATCGTGGGTATCTCTGTTAATCAATATCTGATGCATAAGGAAATTTCTCTAGTGAGAATAGACAGGAATTTATATATTATATATATATTAGTAGTATATATATATATATATATATATATCTTATGAGAGAGAGACAAGTCCTTGAACTTTGTAATAGTCTTCATCTGCTGAAACAGAACCATGTTTGAAAGGTACACTTGTCTGTAGTATGAGGATAGATATTTAGAATAAAGTAAGGAATTACATAGGTCTATGTGGCAGTTTTTTTGTCTGCCTGATAATGTGGGATTTTTTGTTATGTAGTCTTCGGTTATACACATGTACTCACACATTTTTTTGTATATGTATTTTCAATACATCTTTATCCTAATACATTTCCCTCTGGTTTTTCGCACCATATAAGCTTTAGTTTCGCACCATATAAGCTTTAGTTTTCTCTCCTCTCATTCCTTGTATAGTCTTTGTTACTCTCTCTCCCCTTGAAGTGCCTGCCCCTCCCCCATTTCCCCTGTAATGACACCTGTCTCCTACTATCCAACACTTGAGCTCTTTTATCCCCTTTATTCCCATGGTTCCTTTCCATTTTCATGGTTCCTGTGGTTACATCTGATTATTTACTCACATCTAAGGATTTGGTGATAATATTAAAAATGAAAGAGAACATATACCACTTGGATTTCTGATTCTGTGTCATATACTGCAACAGTTTTTAGTTCCATCACTTATTTGCAAATTTCATGATTTCATTTTTTTTAACTCTCAGTAGAATTCTGTAGTACCACCTGTTCATTATCCATTCATCAGTTGACATTTAGATGTTTCCATTTCTTAGCTATTGTGATAAAGAGCATCATTTTATATGCCTATACAAGTAGTAGGTTGAGTCATTTGGGTGTATACCAAGGAATAGTAAGACCAGCACATAAAAATCATCCAGCATTACCAAGTAGAATTTACTCCAGAGATGCAGCCATGGTTCAATATATGTAAGCCAATAAATTTAGTAATCATAGAAGTGGGCTTAAAGACAAAAATCGCATGGTCATCTCAATAGATCTAAAAAAGGCCATTCACAAAATCCAACATACATCCATGACAAATATTCTGAAGGGAATTGAACTGGATGGAATATTCCTTAACATAATTACAGCTCTGTACAACAGACTCAAAGCCAACATTAGTCTAAATAGGGAAAAACTTGAAACACATCCATTAAAATCAGATGGCTGTCTGCAATCCCCACTCCTTTTCAATATAGTGTTTGAAGCTATATGCTAAAGCAATAAAACAAGAGAAGGAAATAAAAGGGTTACTAACTGGAAAATAATAAATAAAATAATATACATTTGCAGATGTAATTATACATAGGAGATTCCAAAAATTTTACCTGAATATTTCTACAAATAATCAACACTTTTGGCAAAGTTTCAGGTTGCAAAATCAATCTACAAAAATGAGTAACTTTTCAATATACAAAAACAAACAATCAGAGAAAGAGTTCAGGGAAACACTTTCATTCACAATAGGCTCAAAAAAATATCCAGCGATAAACCTAACCAAAGGCCTGTTCAATGAAAACATTAAATCTTTTCAGAAAGAGGTTGAAGACACAATAAGTCAGAAAGAGCTCCCGTGTTCATGGGTTGGTAAAACGACCATCCTATCAACAGCAATTTACAGATTCAACACAATCTAAATCAAAACGCTTTGGCATTCTTTATGGGGATTTGTGTTTTTTTATATCCCATAAAATAATTGTACAAATAAAATGTTAAACAGGTCACAATGATGATGTTAAACAGACTCCATAGATGAAAGTTCTGCAGAAGCTCAGTGTTATTACGGATGATATTCTGAATTGTATCACTTTGAAATTTAACTTGAATTTTCCCATTTCCTCATGAATGTTACTATCTATACAGACATAAAATGGAATAAAAGAGAGACATTTTAGGAAAATTAACTCAAAACGTCAGGATGTATTTTCAAATGTATTATTCCTTGCCATTTCTAGTATATTATGAATCTAAATGTAGATTAAAAAGTATTACCATCAGTGTATAAAGAGAAACACAAGGTTGTGCTTTGTTATGACTCAGAATATTCTTTACATTCTGAGATGATAGCTGTGGTGGAGATATTCAGTTGTCAACTTGACACACCTGGTGAAAGGAGCATCAGTTGGGGAATTTCCTCCATTGGACTGGCCTATGGCCATGGCTGTGAGATATTTTCTTGATTGTTGAGTGATGTGGAAGGGCCCACTCCACTCTGGGTGGTGCCACTCCTGGGCAGGATGCTCTGTAGTGTATAAGAGAATTGCCCACAGGAACAAGCCCATAAGCAGTGTTCCTCCATGTCCTGTACTTCAGCTCCTGCCTCCAGGTTCCTGCCCTGAGTTCATACGCTGCACTCCCTCAATGATGAAAGGTGAGATGTAAGCCAAATAAACCCTTTCCTCCCCAAGTTGGTATTGGTTTGAGCTTTTATCACAGCAATAGTGAAGCTAACTATAACAATCATAGAAGTAGCATTTTCAATGTATATGTCCAAATTGTAGGGTCTTATAATAGGGTTAACATTTTATGTCATTAATTAATGACAGATGGCTATTTCTGGAGTAACATAAGGTCTTATAGAATCATTAAGTAATGCCTTGGCAGATGTTAAATTACAGTTTTATGCAGAAAACTTCATGTGATGTCTTATTATATGCCAGATGATTTATTTACAATTAAGAAGGTTTTAACAGATAACACACAATCTTAAAATTAATGCATTTGCAATGTAATTAGAACAAATTAATGATAATTATGAGTGATACATTGAATTAGAATTAGTTCTAAGTATATGGTGGAAGAACTTCCATAATATATTCACATATTATATATTTTAGTGATCCAAAGTAAAACTTGGTCACAGATACAGAAATAATTTGCTTCATGTTTATTCTAAAATGATGTATGCTTGTATTGATCTTTTATTTGCAGGGATATGAACTATCAGGTGAAATATAACTAATTGAATAATCAAGATCTGAGACTTCTGGTTCTTTAACCAGCGGCAATTATCTGTTTGCTTTCTTTTGTAATTACTCATATATTTTAGATTATTTTGGCAGCCTCATTTTTTGCTTTGGTCATCATTATGGTTGAGAATAGTTTTTTTTTCCCCATATAGAGTGGACACTACCATTATTGGAGCCAACAACCTGCAGTTAGATAGATCTTACTGGAGAAAATATACCTACTATTCTGTTAAATGAACATAGTATTAAACTAACTCCTTACTGTTATTAAAGCCATAGAATAATGAATCTACCAGTCTTTACCAGAGAAGCTTCTTCCTGTACTAGATGGTGATTGGGATAGAGTCAGAAAGCACTCAATGAACAGAGAATAAGTGATCAGCCCTAAATGGGACAATTATATCACACTCCTCCCTTAAGTCTTAAGAATAGTCAAGGAGGAGGGGGTAGAAGGATGTGAAGTGTTGGAGGTGGTGCATGACTATAGTGAAACAGTTTTCCAGACAAAATAGGGCAGTTGTACATACACACATCCAGCTGTGTGACTGCATGCACAAGACCTGGGCAAGATCAAGTCACACAGAACAGCACCCCGGGTGTAGGGGGTTGGGGGAGGCAAGTCCTGCATGGATTAGGACCTTCACTCTTCCTTGGTTCTCTTTCTGTCCTTCCATTAATTACTTTGTATTATAAATCATAATTTCTCCATGGAAGAATTGTAATCACCCTCTACTTATGCGTTGTAAGCTACTTAGTTATAATACCCCATGTCTGATATATGCATAACTCAATTTGATGCTAATGTCAATGCTAAGATCTTCTCATTGGGATGTTTTATGATGTTCAATTCAATGCTTGGCTGGTTAATTAAATAAGGTGGGAATGGGAAAAATATGTGTCAATCAAGTCATTTCCTCCCGCAGTTTTAGTGCACATTTTAATGGATTTTTCAAGATTGGAACATGTAATTTCTCACTGCAATAAAACTTGTGCTTATTAAGTTACACTCAAATTGTAATTGTGTAAAAAGAAGAGTGATGATGTCAAACATATTTTTGTAACTCAATTTTGTATCAGAGACTCTTGTGTAAACAAAGCACATTAGTAAATTTTCATTTCTAGAGATGTTAGAAAAATGCCCACAAGGGGAAAATCCTCATATTAACTCATGGATCGATAGCTTCCATGTAACTGTCCAAATGTAAAAATAAAAATCCTTCCCAGATGCCCCAGGGGACTGTTTAACATCTATTGATAGAATTTTACAATGGCCAAATAACAATAAAACTTAAAATAATTTAGTAAAATTGTCAATCATCTTAAATACTAGTAGTTACATGTGTCAGACACCATTGGACTGGGTCAACTATGCACAATGAAGATACTGAGGGTTATCCCAATTCATTGTCAAAGAAAGAGATGTGCAATCCAAGAAAAATTAAAATAGAACTAGAATTAGATATATATTTATAGCTCTGTCTCTCTCTCTCTCTCTCTCTCTCTCTCTCTCTCTATATATATATATAT
>VZQC01003508.1:1328640-1354118 GCA_009823505.1 Rhizomys pruinosus
GGGGGAAAATTGTAATTCATGGATTAACATATCCAAACATGTGTCTATGCTAAAGTAACCTACCATAACTATTAGTGCTGCTTAAATACCTATATATCTAATTGCTTGTTCTTCATTAGTAGGATCGAAAGGTTATTCCTGGACAAACTGTCAGCCCATGAAAGGAAACAGCCAGAATTGACCAGAGTCCAAGTCAACAGCTCCAGAGAGAGTGGACTGTTTTACCTCTCATCCACCTGTGCCCCTTTTCTAAGCCTAGGGAACAACCTGCGGAAGAGGGGGCGTGGTAGAATGTAAGGGCTGCGATTGGGGTGAATGGTGAAACTACAGCAATGTAGTCTGGACACTCATTTGATCAACTTGATTGAACAAACAACCTGTCACCCCCCACTGGATGGTGGGGCTGTAGGTGTTTGGGCACAACAGCCTGCAGATAGGTTTTGCATGAAGGATGCTTGTACTCATGGATTATCACTTATAGCTAAAAATGAAAAAAAAAACTGAGAGAAAGATGCAGGACAGTTATGGCAGAATGCATGATCTGGGATGGGGTGGGGGTGGGGGGGAGGGAAAGGGAAATAAGCCTGAACTGAATTGGAAAAAATGTATGAAATGCACAAAGCATCAATAAAAATTAATTTAAAAAAAAAAATCTGAAGCTGGGATTCTGCATCCCTAAAGGACATTTTAGAATGGAAAGAATAGTGATGAAAGTTAATGCACAATGAGTCTCATGGATGGAACTTTGCAGAAGTTCTCATTTGCCGATTGGAGCTCATTAAATTAATCATTGCAAAATTTTATCAGTATTGTGTTGTCTTCAAACTTAAGGTGCTTCCAAATGGAAATTTATGTATCAGAAAATTGCAATTCGTATTTTCTTGACATCCTAACCCAACAAAAAGCCTATGAGATTATGAAAAGAAAAGAAAAATAAATTAAGGTATGAATCTGAAGAAAAATTAGGAGAGCAATGGATATTGAAAAAATGGAAATTTTAGAATAATTCATCTATTTCATGAGGGTGGGACTTCAGAAATAGCTTTTTCAGCATTAGGAGATAAATTTAAAAAGTGTTTGTATTTCTTCAGCTCACTCACTACATGCAGCATACTAGAGCTTTTACATATACTTTAGGTTTATATATTATACATTTTTAAAATTTTATTTTTATTGAGAATAATATTTATGGTTCTCTTCTGAATACTCTTAAATATATTTATTGCAATTTTATAAACATAATTTAATAGTATTTAGATTTTCCCCTATCTGTGCCTTCTATCACAGAATTCAGTATAAAATGAATTTTCAAGCCACTGAGTTCTGATTATACATTTTGCAACAGCAAGGAGGAACATGGACCTAGGTGGACAGTGCCCTAAAGCGAACCTTCATCTCGGAGGTACAGTGGAAACAACAGGGACCTGATAGGAAAGATAACTGTATTTATTTACATGCTAGTTATTATTTTCTTTGTACTTGAAACTATTGGTAAAATAAAATATATATGTTCAGTATAAGGGTAAAATTACCTAAGTTTTACATAATTGGAAGTACAAAGTCTGATAAAGTTCCAGTTTAACGTTTGTTTGTTTATTTATTTTTTATGCTTATGACAGATGAAGCTGGGAAGTTTGTCATTACTTTTTAATATTTATTTATTACTCTTATTTCATGTGTATGTTGTATGAGGGTATTGACTTCATGTATGTAAGCGCACCAATGTTATGCATTTATTTATTAATTTAGTGCTATATGGGGGCATACAAATACCATGCTCTAATTTTTGTATATTTTATTTATTATTTTTATTGCATGTGTATGAGTGTGTTGGCTGCATGTATGTGACTGTAAGCAAGTTGTGCAGTGCACGTGGAGGACAGAAGAGGGACCTGGAGTCCCTGGAACTTGAGTCACATATAATTGGCAACTTCCATGTGGATGAAGGAATCATATCCTGGGTCCTCTGCAAGAGCAGTGAACACATTTGACATTGAACACAGAACACCTTGAAAGCAGATAGATTCCTCAGAAAAACTCAAAAGGCTGTGCAATAAATTCATGTACTGGTCAGGAGGTGACTCAACGAGCAGAAATGAAACAAGATTTTTTTTTTTTATTCTAAGAGTATTTATCACAGGGCTACTATAATTTCCTCAATGCATGATAAATCATAACTCTAAATATTTGGACCATTGTTATCTTTGAAGATATTGCTTTAGAGTTCATAGAAACATAAAAGTCAATATGCAAAATTTTCTAAGCAGGCATTCATCTACTCACACATACCTTACAAATGTGTAGATGCCCTTCCCTTTATGCCCTTCATTTGTTATGAGATTATATTACCTAGGTGACTTTTTGACAGTTGCTTTCTATGTAAATAAACTAAGGAAATTAGTAAAGTTTTTTTCTGAAAAATTATAAATGCCCTGAGCAAAGCAGGAATTATATTTTCAACCCTCATAATAATTACCTCTGAAACCATTTGCCAGTTTAGCATTCCATTAAGATCCAATTAGTTTTCTCCTCTCTCTCAAATTCTGAATTTCATTTTAGTTGTTTTCTTATTCCCTAAATCTCTGTTGCCTTTGTTTCCACTTTCATTTCAAAGTTTAGCTCTGGTATTAGGTCTTCTTTGCACAATAAAATTAAAGTAATCTAGAAAAATGCTATGGCTTAGGCTGTTTCAATTATTACTTTTTTTTTTTTACCTGAAGCAGAACAGGGCTTAAAAAAAATGTAACTAGTGCTGCTAAACATCATCTGCTTTCAGAGGCTCCTTGAACATTTGGCAGCTGACACAAAATTCACATTGAGCCTCAGAGATTTAAATTAAAAGAAGCAAATCACATGCAAAAGATAAAAGGAAAGTATTTATATTTCCATATTTTGGTAAGGAAAGAGCAGATGGCTTATGGCGCACTTGAAAATGTGAAAAAGTTATGTGGTCTAATAGTTTAAGGAGAATAGAAAGCAAAGTCACTAACAATGCGAGAACCAATTTCCAATGAAGAAGTTCAACCATCTGTGTGGCCCCGTTCTATCTTCTAAGAGTGCTCCGAGTGACTAAGAGACAAGTTAAATATGTGTCATGATTATTATAGAATCCTGACTCCATTGTGGCCCTTATTTTGCATGTCTCTACAATATATCAATTTCCATCTTCTATGCATTCTTCAAAGTAAGACTGAAGCCATCACTGGGACCCAGCCTGCTCGACCACAGCAACCTCTACCTAGTTAAACTTCTGGGAGAAACACTGTACAAACCTCCCTATTTTTCTTCTTATTATTTATTTTCCACACTAGCTAATAGATTTTATTTCTCCTCTCCTTCAGAGAGTTTAAATTAAAGAAAAAAATAGAAATATTAACAAAATATAGATATGAGATCTGTCCCAGTCTTCAGACAACACTGGCATGGAAACCCTGTTTAATCTTTTATAATTCAGGTAAAAGTTTGTCAGAATTATCTGCTGTAAACAATAAGAATGTAATATATTTCATTGTCTGAGCATGGTGTTTCCCTACAATGACAATTTTCAGTCTAAACAATTCCTATAAAGCCATACTTTATCTAATTTCTTTTATTAAAAAAGCTTTCTTAAATTTCATGGTATGTAGATTTCAGTGCTGTTTTACCCTGAAAAAAGCTCTTGGGGTTATAGTGAATGACTGAAAATAATGGATGGGGGATCCGATTCCCAGCCCCACATGACTTTAGTCATGCTTATCCAGCCAGGACCCACTGGACGACATGCACATGCATTCTACTGTTGAACTGCTCCAGGGTCATCAATGTACTCTTGAAAAGGTGTTGGCCCTGAGCACTGGGCTGGGGCGACTCTCAGCAGTGGGTGTGGATTGAGATTTCCTATGCTGAAGATTTCCTGTTTCTGAGCCCTGCTTCTTCTTGCACTGGGAACTAGGTAAGTGTGTCTCCTCCATATGCCTCATTTCCTCCCATTAAAGGGGGGAAATAATAGTGTCTGTCATAGAGAGCTTCATGAGGCTAAAATGAGATAGCATCTGTAAAATGATGAGCATAGAGCCTGTTACAGGAATAGACTGCAGTAATGTTTGCTATGAAGAAGTATATTTAGTTAGCAAGTATGGACTTTTTCCAAAGAAAGCCACAAATGTATATGTGTTTATGTATGTGATCCAAGTTTACACTGTTGTTTACATTGATGGACTGTATAAATGGTGATATTTTAACTAACAAGACAAAGTCACATTCTGAATCTTATTTCTGTTATAAACACCTGCCAACACTATGATATTGGATTATAACTCATTACATAATACAATAAATTATAGGTCCAGCATTTAAAGATAATCAGCAGACTTGAATTTGAACTCTAATTTATAAGAATCCTATTTTAAGTATATATGTTAACATATATATTTATCATCTACAATATACTGCTCTGAAATGTTTTTTCAATGAAAAATAGCAAAACAAAACTAATTAGCTTTCCCTTCTCAAAAATGCCGTGTGTGTGTGTGTGTGTGTGTGTGTGTGTTGAGAAAATGAGTCTTAGCTTTTAGCAATTTTTAAGAATACAGTAGCGTGTTATTAACTATGCTCTCTTTAGTGCAGCAGACTCTTAAGACCTTTAATTCCTATGTACTAATGAAATTTATGATGCTTTAATAAAATTTCCTGACCCCAAAACTAATCTCCTGTTAATTGGAAATATAAATTGTTGTCACACACAAATTGGCACATACAAATGTTCTCTATAGTTTTTCTGTTGTACAGTATCACCTCATAGCATTCTCTTTTACCTGTAGGATTATTTAACTTAAAAAATTAAGTTTGCTTCCCAAGTTAATGACATTCAGTCACCCAAAACAGCATGGGTGAATTTGATGAAATCTGCACCTTGATTCCAGCTTATAGGTATGTGTAATACAACTGCCTTTTTGAGACTCATGGGTCAAAAAAACAAAAACCTAAAATAAAAAAGCGGGATACAGATAGATATGAAAACTTTTTGTCAAAAAGCTTGCAATTCAAATCTTAAAACTAACTATGGGAAAAGATTTGTATGTTCCCACAGGTCAAAACATCACCAACTTAACAGCTGAGAAAGAAAAGATACAGCTTTGCATTGTGTAGGATGTACCAAGAAGTGCTAGCAGAAAGGTTGGCCTATCTGACGATTGAAGGGAAGAAATGCCTCAGATTGCTACAGACATCAAACCCCTTGGTGGATCCTACTTGTAACAACTATTTATAATGAGTCCTAATGAAACTTACCTTCTAGGTGCCACAAGGTTTTAATATGAGAGACTTTCTTACCCCCCCCATAGAACAAGGAGAAATATGATGATGATGAGGTCATCCTCTAACTGTAAATTGGAGCCAACTTCTATAGAGGTAATCTCTTATAAAACCTATAAAACTGCCTTCTTTAATTGACTAATAGACATAGGAACTGTGAAAAGAATTATTCTCTATTCAGATCCAAATATAGTACTAAAGTCTCCTTAAACTATGCACTTAAGCAAAACATATTAATACAGGAGAGCTCTGATATCAGCAATGGCTTATTCAACCAAGGAGATGTTGGCCAAGGAATCCAAGCCCCCCCCCCAAAGGTAAAGACTTCTTGCCTGTAAACTGGGATACCAGCAAGAAGAGAGGTGATAAGGCCCTGCTGTCAAAGACATGTTGTAAGCATGGGAAAGATGCATTGAGACCACACTTGCAAGTGTACAGTTGGTCTCTGGAACACCAAAGAATATTACCAAAGGCTACTAAACCAATAAAGCTAATATAGGTCTCCTTGAGTCAAGCAAGAATTCTCTGTCAGCACCAGCTACACCTCACTTGCCTGGAAATACTGTGCAGCTGTGGCAGCCATATGCCTGTATATCCCAAATCTAATTGGCTATTAGCTCTCTCCTTGGAGGAATAACCCACGGCTGATGTCGCAAGCTTACATCCTCTAGTGGTTAGGAGATGTTATAAGCCACAGTAAGACCCTGTCATAATTTACAGAAAAAAACGTAATTCATGGATTAACATACCATCCAAACATCTGTGTCTATACCAAAGCAACCTACCATAACAATTAGTACTGTTTAAATACCTATATATCTAATTGCTTGTGCTTCATTAGTAGGATTGAAAGGTTATTCCTGGACAAACTGTCAGCTCATGATAGGAAACAGCCAGAATTGACCAGAGTCCAAAACAACAGCTCCAGATAAAGTAGACTGCTTTGCTTCCCGTCCACCTGTGCTCCTTTTCTAAGCCTAGGGAACAATCTGCAGAAGAGGGGGCATGATAGAATGTAAGGGCTGCGATTGGGGTGAATGGCGAAACTACAGCAATAGAGTCTCGAAACTTATCTGATCAACTCAATTGAACATACAAGCCCCCCCCCCAAGCTGGATGGTGGGACCCATGGGCTGTGTGGGTTTGGGCACAACTGCTTGCAAATTGGTTTTACACGAAAGATGCTTTTACTCATAAACTATTGCTTATTGTTAAAAAATGGAAAAAAAATAAAGTAATTAAAAAATGTTCTACTTTTTTTTAAGTTCTCAGGGCATGTGGGAAAATGAAGATTGATTGGCTTATTTCCAGCAGCATTGCTCTCTGGTTTCACCTATATTGTCACAAATGGCATGGCTTCCTTTTTGGATAAATGAAATTCCATTAATTCTTATTTTTATGTTAATTTTTATGGTATGAGTCTACTGTGTGCATGAATGTTAAGTGCATCCATGTTGTGCAATGTCCATGGAGATCAGAAGAAGATGTCAAATAGCCTGGAAATCAGACTTTGGATGGTTATTAACTAACATTTGGGAACTGAACCCAGGTCCTCTGCAAAAGCAGCAGGGCTATTAACATCTGAGCCTTCTCTACAGGCCTCAAAATTCTACTAAATTTTATACCATCTATTCTTTCCTTCTGTATTGGTTGATGGTAAATATTGCTTATGTATTTTTAGTATTTTGAATAATTCAGCTTTAAAGGGTGACAATATCCATTCAAAATATGGATTTGAATTCCTTTGCAAGATCTCCAAAAGGAGAATCACTGGATCATATTCTATTTCTGTTTCTTGTTTTTCATATTGGCTCCATTAATTTGCATTCTAATACTGCCCATTTGTTTTTCTCTCTAATATACATTATTAATAATGGGCATTTAACCAATTGTAAGTGATAGTGGGTAGAAATTTTCACTTCTTTAAAATCTGGTTAGTTATAGTAGTACGGTTCTTCATATATGAATTGGATATTTTAAATTATTTTTTCAAGGAGTGATCCAGCTACTTAAAATCAAAAGTGAGAATCTAAAACACAGACCATCTATTATTTCTTGACCAGAAAGCAACCAAAGTACATCAGCAATGTAAACAGAACAAAACCTAAACTAAAAAAGGCAGGTTTAGAGTTAAAAAATCCATGCTGGGTGTGGTGGCACACGCCTTTAATCCTAGCATTCTGGAGGCAGAGGAAGGTGGACTTCTGTGAGTTCAAGGCCAGCCTGGTCTACATGGTGAGCTCCAGGCCACCTGGGACTAACGGGATACCCTGTCTCAAAAAAGACCAAAAAAAAAAAAAAAAAAAAGAATTAAAAAATCCATATGTACAAACTGAAATGGGGAAATGCAAATAATATAAAATAAAGAAGATAATATGTTCCCACCAGTAACAAGTATACTGCAATTACAGCTACTCTGAGGAACCTGAGGACAATGAATTACAAAGAACAATCTTAATCATGGTCCAAAAATTAAAAAAAAAATTAAAGAACACATAAACAACTCAAAGAACACAAAGAATAAGCTCCTGACTGAAACTGGAGAAAATCTGAATATATGACATAATGAAAGAGAAATAATTCAGAACTTCCAACGGGAGTTTACAAATATATATGAAATCTCATACTGAAATGGAATTGAAAAATTCAGTCAGCCAACTTGATATGACAGGGGAAAGTCTCACAAGCATAATGAATGAAAAGGAAAGCAGAATATCAAGAGTAGATGAAAAAGTTGAAGAACTAGACCACTCAAGCAAAGAATATGAAAAAAAAATAATAACAGAGGAAATGTGAGATACCATCAAAAGACCAATTCTACTTATCATTGACAAAGAGAAAGGAAAAGAATCTCAGGTCAATTTTACACAGCAGAATTGTGTAATGTGGTCAAGGTGAAAATAAAATATTCCACGATACGACTATGTTGAAAGAATTACTGTCCAACAAACCAGCACTATAGAGATTACTTGAAGCAATACAAAAGAACTAAGAAAAAATATTTAAGGAGTAATAGAACAAAAAAATGTACAGAAACAGAAAATAAGAGTAAGGACAGACTAAATGAATGGATTAAGAAATAAGATATTTCTTGTCTGCAAGACACTCATCTTACCTCAGTAATACATGTCACCTTTGGGGGAAGGATAGAAAAACACATTCTAAGCAAATAAGAAAAACAAAACAAAACATGTGTTGCTATTCTAATATCTGACAAAGCAAACTTGAAGTTAAAATTAATCAGAAGAGATAATGACTCTCACAACATTCTGATCAAGAGAATAGTCAACAAAGAAGACATAATAATCATGAACATATATGCACCAAACTATATTGTACACGATTTAAATAAAAGTTACTGGACTTCAAGACACATCCTAAGGACTACTTAATAATAGGAAGTGATTTAAACACCCTACTTTATTCAATAAGGACATCTGGCCAGAGACTAAGTAGAGAAACATCTTAATTACTATCATACCTCAAATGGACATAAAATACATCTATAGAATATTTGACTTAAGAAACAAAGAGTACACATTCTACTGAACAGCCCATGGGAGTTTCTTTAAAACAGACCACACAAAAAACTTCAAAAAATACCAAATTTTAAATAATTTCAAGTACTCTCTCAGAGCGCATAATAATAAAACAAAATCAACAGTAAAGGAAGCTCTATTAACTGCATAAATTCATGGAGATTAAGCAATGCACTCCCAGTTGATGAATAGGTAGAAGAAATTAGAAGGAAACAAAAGTTCCTGTAACTAAATGAGAATGATATGACAGCTTAACAAAAGTTGTGGGACTCAGTAGGAGCAGTAGTAAGAGGGACATTCATAGCTCTGTGCACCACATTAAAAAAGTAAGGAACACACAAATAAATGACTTAAAATACAACTAAAGCATTGCAAAAAGCAAGAAAAATTTCACACAAACCCACGAGAAAAGAATAAAATAGAAATCAGAACAAAAATAAATGAAATATAAACAGAGAAAACCATAAAAAGAATCAGGGAATCTAAGAGCTGGTTCTTTGAAAAGATAAACAAAATGAAAAGAATCTTAGTCCAATTAAGCAAAGGAAAGAAAGAAGAAATCGAAATCAGCAAAATCAGACAAACAGGAAACATCAAAACTGGCACCTGAAAAATCCAAAACTTTTTTATTTATTTTGATATGTATGAATGTACTGTCTGCATGCATGTCTGTGCACCTGTGTCGTGCAATGCCGCGCAGGTCAGAAGAGGGTGTTGTATTCCCCTGGAACTGGAGTTCTCCTGGAATTGGAGTTAAAGACGGTTCTCGGCCTCCATGTGGGTGCTGGGAATAGAAACAGGGTCCTCTGCAAGAGCAGTCGGTGCTCTTAACTGCTAGGCCATCTCTCAAGCCCCAAGATCCAATACTTTTAATAAAAGTTATAATTATTTTAAAATCATAAAACAATATTTTAAAAATCTATTCTCTATTAAATCTGAAAATCTAAAAATATGGAAGAATTTCTAACCTCTGTAAATCCATCAAAGTTAAACGAAGAAGAGATCAGCAATTTAAACAGACCCATAACTAAAAAAAAGGAAATAAAAACAGTAAAGCCACTTCACAACCAAAGCTCAGCTATTTTACCAGACTTTCAAATATCTATAATCAATACTACTTAAATTATTTAAAAAATAGAAATATATGGAGAATTCCCAAACTCCTTATATGATGCCAGAATTAATTTGATACCAAACCCAAGCAAAGATACAGCAGAAAAGAAAACTTTAGGCCATATTCCAAGTTGGTTTTAGTCCAGAGATGAAGAGTTGCTTCAATGTACATAAGCCAGTAAATGTAATAAATCATATAAGTGGTTTAAAGACAAAATCATATTTTCATCTCAATAGACACAGAAAAGGCCATTAACAAAATCTTATCTGGATTTATGATTAAAGTCCTAAAGGGACTGAACTGGAGGGAACATATCTAATTATAATTAAAGCTATATAAAATAAACCCACAGCCAACAATTTAAATGGAGAAAAGCTGGAAGACTTCCCTTTGAAATCCGGATCCAGGTAATGATGTTCACTATCTTCATTCCTTTGGAAAATACAGTTTGAAACATTGGAAGAGCTTTAAGACAGTATTAAGAAATAAAGGAGCATATTAATTGGAAAATAACAGGTCAAATCATCTCTATTTGCAGATGGTAAAATATTATACCTAAAAGATCAAAAAAGTTCCAACAGAAATTTTATAGAAAATATCAACACTTTCAGCAATGTGGTAGGTTACAAAATCTATTTACCAGTAAGAAGCAAAATCTACATACCAATAAGAAGCAATCAGAGAAATATTTCATGGAAAAATTTCATTCCCAATAGGTTCAAATAAAATATAAGGTCTAGAAATAAGCCTAAGTAAGGATATTAAAGATCTCTACAATGAAATTTTTAAATCTTTCAAGGAAGAGATTGAGGAAGAAACAAGGAGGTGGAAAGACTTCCCATGCTCGTGGTTTGGTAGAATTAATATAGTGAAAATGAACGTCCTTCAAAAGCATTTTTTTTTAGATTCAATAGAATCTCAGTCAAAATTCCCATCATATTCTTCAAAAAATTAGAAATAACGATCCAAAAATTCATGTGGAATCACAAAAGTTCCCTGATATAAAAAGGAAACCTGAGCACAAACAGAAATACTGGCTGGATTACCATACCAGTTCTCAAACTATGTCACACTCTTATAGTAGTAAAAAACAACATGATACTGCCACAAACCCAGACACATACTTCAGTGGAATGAAACAGAAGACCCATACAGAAGCGCACGCAGCTTCAGCCAGCTGATACTTGACAACGGTCCCAGGAACTCACACTTGAGGAAAGCATCTATAACAAATCATCCAGCCAAAACCAGATCTCCCCCTGTAGAAGAATGAAGTTAGAGCTTTATCTTTAACTCTGAACAAAAGTCAAATCCAAGTGAATCAAAGACCTCAATGTGAAACCTGAAACTGTTAGAAGAAAACATAGGTAGTGCCCTGAAAGAATTAGGTGTAAGAAACAACTTTCTATATCAGACATACGTTGCTCAAGAACTAAGTTAATTAAACTAAATACCTTCTGTATAGCCAAGGAAACAACCAAGGCAATGAAAAGGAAATAGAGAGTGGGAGAGAAATCTTCATTGGTGACACACATCTGACAGAGGATTGATATCAAGATTCTAGAAAGAACTGAGAAGAGAAAGAAACAAGAAACAAATGAACCACTGAAAAGATGGGTTATGGATCTGAAGAAAAACCTCTCAAAAGTTGAAATAAAAATGCCTAAAGAATACATTAAAAGTCTCCAATACCCTTAGTAATTGGGGAAATGTAAATAAAAACCAATTTATTATTTCATCTACCCCAGTCAGACTGCTAAGATCAAGAAAACAAAGGGCATCAAATGCTATCAAGGATATAGGGAAAGCATAATGCTCATTCATTGCAGGTGGGGAGTGTAAACTGATGAAACCCCTATAGAAATCAGTGTGGATAACTCTTAAAAAGCTAAATGTGCAAAGCTAGTGAAGGTTTCCTCCCACTCTGTGGTTTTTCCTCTTCACTTCCCTGATTGTTTCTTTCACTGTACAGAAGCTTTTGAGTTTAATGAGGTCCCACTTGTCCATTATCTACTTCACTTCCTGTGTAGCTGCTCTCTGATTTAGGAAGTCTTCTATGCCTATGTTCTGTAGTTGCTGCCAACATTTTTCTTCCATCACCTTCAGAGTTTCGGATTTTATGTTGAAGTCTTTGATCCATTTAGAGTTGATTTTTGGAGGAAACCATCACTAGTGATACAACTGACTTGAAAAACAAAGAAGTAAGAAATTAAATGATTCACTCAAAAGATGGAATAACGAGCTGAGCAGAGACTTCAAAAATGAGGAAATAAAGATGGCTGAGAAACATCTTAAAAAATGTTCAACATCACTAATAATTAAGGAAATGCCAATTAAAACCACTCTCAGACATCATCTCACTCCGATAAGACTGGCTAGGATCAAGAAAACAAATGATACCAAATGCCAGAGAGGTTGTGGGGAAATGGGAACACTCATCCACTGCTGGTGGGAATGTAAACTCATACAACCACTGTGGAAAGCAGTGTGGAGAAACCTTAAAAGACTCAAAATGAGCTTACTAGCTGACCCAGCCATACCACTCCTGGATATATACCCACAAGACACGTCCTACTGCAAAGATTCATGCACACCTATGTTTATTGCATCTCTCTTCACAATAGCAAAGAGCTGGAACCAAGCCAAATGCCCCTCAACTGATGACTGGATAACAAAATTGTGGTACATCTACACAATGAAGTTCTATGCAGCAGTAAAGAAAGATGACATCATGAACTTTGCAGGTAGATGGATGGAGCTAGAAGATATTATGCTAAGTGAAGTAACACAGTCCCGGAAAAGCAAAGGATGAATGGTATCCCTAATTTGTGGTTGCTAGCACCCAGCACTGAGCAACATCAATGTTATATGCCCCTTTCTCTGAAAGCAACTGTGTCCAAAGGACTCATCCCACTGCAGAGATAACTTTTTATCCATTTGTTGCTTTTCTTTTCACAATAGCAAACAAATGGGAGCATTTGTTAGCAGTGTCCCACAACTAACAAATGGATAATAAAAATGTGGAGTTCTTCCCAGCATTAAAGAAAGGAGACACCATAAAATCATGAAAGTCACAGGTAAATTGATGGAAATAGAAACTCATACTGAGTGAAGTAACACAGACTCAGAAAAGAAATGAAGCTCTCTGTAGTTTGTGGACCTTGGCTCCAAATTATAAGTGAATATATGCTCTAATGGGACTGTAGGAAACAGGATAATGGAAATAAACCATAGAAGAAAAAAGGAGAGAAGGAGCTGAAAGGGAAAGAAGCTGGCATGTGTTATAAACTGTGAAATGTGGGAATTGGAGGTAGTTAACTGGTAATGAAAGAGGGAACACTATACAAAGAATCATGGGCTTAAACGGTACAAAGAAGCTCAAGAGAATTTGGATAACAGGAAACAGACATTGTCAAAGGAGAAACAGGGAAAATTGGTGCACATTAACTAGGGCAACAGGAGAGAAAGTTAAAATGGAAGAGAGAAGAGGAACTAGATAGTAATAATTTAGATGGTGTGAAAACTTAGAGAGAATTCAAAACCCTACTGAAAACTATACAAACAGTGTCTATACATGAGTGCATATGTACTGCTGAAGGCTATAGAACAGAAGTTCCCTGCCATAAGGGAGAATCGTCCCTTCAATTTGGTCAGGATAGTCCAAATGACTCACCAAATAACAAGCTATTTTCACAGGCCTTGATTTCATTCCAGAAATTTAAGGTAAGACCCTATTGCTGAATATAGGGCATATTTTGGACTCAGGATTAGGAGCAACTGTGTTGGAACTGGCCTGGAAGCCACCTCCCTGAAGACTAGCTCTTATAATTTGAGGATACTACTACATAAGCTACTAAGGAGAAAAATCAGCCAACAGAACAATCCCATCATTAAAGCCTAATAAGCTCAAAAGGGATTTGCACACCAAGCTATATGACTTCAGTAGTGGCATTTTTATCTTTCTAATTTAGATAGCTATAGCTATGTAACAGCTATCTAAAATCCATTCAATGTGGTGTAACCCATGTGAGGTATTGTGAACATAGCCAAATGCACATGGCCTGAGAGGTCATAGGTCCTTGAGAAAACCCTACATCTGTTACATCCATAAACAAATATTTCTTACTTTATTTTAAGTTTGTATTCTAATACTACCCATCAGAGCAACAGGTGGAGAATTACAGTTTCACAACATCCAGACACAAAGAAAATATTATCTGTGAGATGCCCACCCACTCCTAAGTGGTGCATCTTTTTTTTTTTTTTGGTCTTTTCGAGACAGGGTCTCCCTGTAGCCCCAGTTGTCCTGGAACTCACTCTGTAGACCACGCTGGCTTTGAACTCACAAATATCTGCCTGCCTCTGCCTCCCAAATGCTAGGATTAAAGGCATGCACCACCATGCCTAGCAGATCTTTAATGGCACCTTTATACCTAAGGATCACATGGCATAGGGGAACAGGGGCACTGAGAAACTTACTAGTTTCTGCATCTCTCAGCTATCACCAGCAAGGCTTCCTCATGCATCAGTGAGGAATTAACACAAAAAGCCACAAGTGGGGAAAATGTGGGAGAATAAGAGACTGAAGAGTGCTTGTATCTATATTTAACTTTATCCATCCAGGGCTCTGGACTATTATAGAAGAGGACCCAGAAAGATTGTAAGAGCCAGAGGTTTTGGAAAACAATAAGGAAATGAAGTTTTCCAGGCTCTGGGAACTTACTAAATTAATTCACCACAAATGACATCATCAGAAGATACATGGGGACTCAAACCAGACAGACAGAATCCCAGCACAGAAATGGGTAGATGTGCAGCAGCTCTAACCTTAGTGAAGAACAACTGGGAGTGGTTCACTGCTAGTTTAGGGAGAGCTGATCTTCAAGCGACTGACAATAGAAAGAAACATTGAGGGACATCTAGGGACACAAACTTGATTCAATAGACCTTTGCATATGTGACCGAATGCATGAAATCCAGTGGGGGTCTATTGGGAAGTGCAGATAGGGGAGAGGTCCACATGAGATTAAGATGTGTTTACAAAATGTACAAAAAGTGAATAAACATGTATTGAGATGAAAGGACAACTCTTCAGGTGCCTTTCCCTGTCTGTATTCTTGCCATTTAGTTATGTTTCTACTGCATTTTCTATATTAAAACCTTTAGTAAAATATTTTCCCACGTTCTCTTTATTGCCTCTGACCAGGTTGATTGTTTCCTTGACAATGCAGCACAACTGACTTGAGGGACTTTGTTGACTCAGTCTTGGTTTCATGTGAAGAACCAGTGTTAGAGTAAGGCTCATGTCTTCTCCAGGCTTCCTGTTAGTATCAATACAGTTTCTTAATACATATGAAGTCCTACATTGTGTGTTTACATGCATGTGCTTCTCTCTGCATGCATGTGGGTGTTCTGTGCAACATCTTTGTATGTGTATATGTTTTGGTTTAATTGTGTGCATGTGTTTCTGGGTATTTCTATGAGTGATTATTTATATTTATTTCCATATTCATGTGAACATATGTTTCTATTTGTGTTGTAACATGTTTGTATGCATATGTGTGTACATGTTTGTACATATATGCTTATATGTGTATCATGTTTGCATATTAATATACACTTGTATATATTTTGTGCATGTATGTTTCTGTGTGTTCATACATCTATTTGTGTATGTGTTTGAATATGCTTGTGAATATGTTTCTCTATGTATTTGTATGTCTATATCTATATATCTGTCTGTATATATAGATGTACAATTTTGTGTCTATGTGTGTGTGTGTTTGTACAACCGTGTGTTTGAGTTTGTACATTTGTAAGTGTATGTTTACAACTATATTTATCTGGTTTGGGGGTGTCTGTGTGTCTGGAATGAATATGTGTCTGAGTCTGGTCATATATACATATATATATGTATATATATACATACATATATGTATATATATACATATATATATATTTGTGTGTCTCTGTGACTGTGTGTACTTCTAATTGTCTGTGTGTGTTCATATCTATGTATATCTGTGTGTGTGTTTCTCTCTCCTCCTTTTCTTGTATATGTGTGTAGGTCAGAGGACAACTCTGAGGGAGTTAGCTCTCTCATTTGTGGATCTATGGGATCAAACTTGGGTTTTCAGACTTAGTGATAATTCCCCTTCATCTGCTGATACATGGCATTAGTGGGATATTGTTTGGTGTTAATGTTACATCTTGCAATTAACTGAATTCAGCTATCCTTAAGATTCCTTCAGTTTTCAGAGTCTTTTGTTTCCTTTCCATGCCTAATGATTCTGGTGTGAGTGTTCAGCAGTGTGCTAGAATAGAGGGGTCCAGTTAATGAACCATCCCTTCTGATGTTGATGTGAGAAGACAAACCTCAAAAATCCACTGATCAATATCAATTTTGTGTTAACTATGCTCTTTCCATAAAGGGATTTCACTGAATAATAGTATATTCCTTTTATTTGTTGAGTATTTTATCATGACAATTTTGTTATTCTGTATGAATATACTGGAGTTTGTAGAGATTATTTTCTGAAGTCATATACATTCTTAAATAGATAGACTTTGACTTTTCTTAACTTCCAATTCATGAAGAGACAAGGTTGTTTAGGATCTCTATGACCTTGGAAGAAGCAACTATTTTTAGTGATTTTTTTAACCTTCAAGGTGGTCATAAAACATATATGTTATAAGGTTATTAAGAGCAGACAACCATGGCCAGGGAGATGGATTAACATGAAAAGACACTTGCAGCCAAATGTGGCAAAGTGAATTTGACCCCTGGAACTTTATGGTGAAACGAGAATGTTGATGCTAGCAAGATGTCCCCTGACCTCCACATTTGTGCTGCTGCATTCACTTCTACACTACCATCTATGAATGAATGAATGAATGAATGAATGAATAAATAAATAACAAATAAATAAATAAATAAATAAATAAATAACAGTTACAAAACCCATATGTAATAAAATGGTCAAAATACAGTGCATGAACTGTATGGCAAATTCAACATACTGCAGTAGTAGCTCTGTTTTGCTTCCTAGGTATCAGTGTGCAAAAGGATTACAATGTTCATGAGGTAGGATTAAGGTCACATGACTAAGAATCACTTTAGAACTCCAGAGGCATATTCAACAATTGTTAATTTTTTTTACCATCAGCCAGTTGATATTGTAATTGTTATAAATTTATTGATTCATTCAATCTGATAATAAACTCAATAGATATTACCACTTTATGGACTTTGCCTGGAAGGATCTTACATTGTAAGATGAATAAGTGATTTGTTTGCAGAATGTGGACAAGAAATGGTTTGGGTGATTGAGTGTGGCCACGCTCCCTGTATCCCCCATGAAACACACTCATTTATATTCTCTCTGATTCTCTCTACTGCATATTCTCACTCCCTTCTTGCTCTCCTCCATGAACATTCTTATGGACTCTATGTCAATTTTTTTATAACACAATTCAGAATTTTGACATTCCAGAATTTAATTTGTACTATTCAGTTTACAATTTTGTGTGAACACTTCTCTTTTTTAAATTTTTTTTTTTTTTTTTTTTTTGCCACTTTTTTTTTTTTTTTTTTGTTTTTTTTGGTCTTTTCGAGACAGGGTCTCCCTGTAGCCCCAGCTGTCCTGGAACTCACTCTGTAGACCAGGCTGGCCTTGAACTCACAAAGATCCACCTGCCTCTGCCTCCCAAGTGCTAGAATTAATGGCGTGCGCCACCACACCCGGTGGTAATTTGCCTTTTAAAAAATGTAACAAGTAAACAAATAAGAAAATCTGTGTATACTTTGTTATGACTGTGTTCGGTTTGCTGCTGTACCTTCAGAAACTATTTGATACTATCAGGAGCCCTGCATTCTCTAATGCCTGGTGTATGTCTAGAAAGATTTATCTTCAGCTGTGTATATAACAATGATAGATGACCTCTTTAACATTTTATACTTTCTCTCTTTACTTATTTATACCACAGGATCTTGCAAATGGCCATTTTCAAATAAAGGTTCTTTAATCCCTATGCAGAACAGATAATGAATTTGTATATATTAACCAAAAAAACTTTGGATTATATTCTGATAATAATTGTAGTCCTCTGTGGAACAGATGCTTTTAATAATATCAGCAACTTTAGCCTCTTTACCTTTTTGGCTACTCCAATGTAGAAAAGTTTGTTTCTTTGCAAGATTTTCTAAGCAGCTGTTTGATGCACAAGATAAACTTACATTTTGCTCCTTATTGTGATAGTCCATAACACAGTCATTAGAGTTTCAATTTCTTGGTGGCCATAAACAAGGGAATCCAACTATATTTATTTATTTATTTATTTATTTATTTATTTATTTATTTATTTTATGTGTATGAATGTACTGTCTGCATGTAGGTTTGTGCACCCCTGTCTTGCAAATGCCGCGGAGGTCAGAAGGGGCATCGGATTCTCCTGGAACTGGAGTTAAAGACGGTTCTCAGCCGCCATGTGGGTACTGAGGAGCGAACCCGGGTCCTCTGCAAGAGCAGTTGGTGCTCTTAACCGCTAGGCCATCTCTCCAGCCCCCCCCCCCAACTATTTTTAATGGCAGGTCAATTTTGCCTTCAAATATCCAATTTCTTTCTCTTGGTAAATTTTGAGAACTGTTGTACTCTTCTCTCACCAGAGACGTGAAAGCAACTACAATCCAGTTTTTACCAAATTAAATATTTGTAGTAGTTGTTTTTTCTGTTTCAGTGATAAAATGCCATGAGCAACGTCACATGTGGAAGAATGTATGTGGGTTACACTTTCAGAGGGATAAGAGTTTATCCTGGCCAGGAAACCTGGTGACATAGGTGGCCTGAGCAGATGGCTGAACACTTACAAATTCAAGCAGACAGAGGAGCAGAGAGAGCCAGACCATGGGCACGATGTATACTGTCAACTTCCCCCCCAGACGTGTGTTTCTGCTAGCATGACCCCACTTCCTAAATGCTGCAGGAGCCTTACCAAACGGCACCAGAACCCGATACCAGGTGTCCAAATTCTTAAGGCCTATGAGGGAAATTCATTCCAATGAATACAATGTTCTCTTTCAGTGAGTTACATTATACAAATCCCAGGAATCTTTCACTACGAATCTGCTCTTAGAACCAGACCAACACCACATAGCTTCTGTGTAACAGGAAACACAAAGGCTTGGCTGTTCCATGTGTATGTCATGAAAATGTGTCCTCCACAAAGGATCTGCTCTTGTTACCAGTAATGGTGGAAATCATGTGAACATAGACGCCTAGACTTGCTATTCCTTGTTTTCACATCACTACCCCTAAGTCAAAGACCTGAACTCATGAAGGCACACAAGAAGAATTGAGTAATGATGAACACATCTAGAGGGTGAATTGTAAACAAAAATTCACAGTGTTAAAATATTTTAAAATGAAAAAAAATATAATTTCATTGGGAAAAATATTCAGGAAGTCATTGACCTGCATTCCTTAGCACCCCCAATCTCTGTTCTATTGCTTCTTTCATACCAGAGCATTCTATGCAGCTTTCAAGGTGCCTGACACACAACAGTAATAAGTATATGGTATACTACATTTTCCAATTATCTCTCCATAAGAAGTATCTAGTCAGGTGTGGCAGCGCACGCCTTTAATCTTGGTACTTGGGGGACAGAGGCAGGCGTATCTTTGTGAATTCAAGGCCAGCCTGTTCTATAGAGCAAGTTTCAAGACATCTGGGGCTACAGGGAGACCCTATCTAGAAAAGACCAAAAAAAAAAAAAAAAGAAGTATCTAAGGGGCTGACCTTCTTAGATACTTTCAAGACCAAAAGATAGGACTGACCCCCTTAGATAATTTGAAGACCAAAAGAAAGGCTTAAGGTATAATTTATCATTTTCTGTAAAACCATGTTTAAGAAAACTTTAAAAGCATCTCTTGCCTGCAGAATTGCCTCACTTCTCACAACTTGCTTCAGATTATCAGTTAATTTTCTTACTGAGCCTTTAAAATTAAGCTTTTGGACAAAATTACAGACTAGGACCCCCTCATATACACCTGGGTTATATCTCTTCAGTAAAAGTGTGTTTTCAATAAATTTATTTTATTCCCTTAAATCGATGGACACAAAGACAAGTCTTTCCATTTGTTCTGTCTTGAAAAAGTTGTAACAGCCTTTGTACTGAAATAGAGAGTAGATAACTTTGACATGTTTGGCAGAACAATGGTGGGTAGTTAGTCATCTTTTATCCATACAAGAGTATAAAAGTAAAGCCTAAAACCATTAAAGAAGTCCATGCCTATAACAACAATCTGTCAATCCACAAAATGACTAGGTAAGAAAAAAAAATCCAAATGAAGAACGTAAATGTATCCACTAGAAATAATCAGAGAATATTATTCTTTGCTGAATGCTAAACAGAAAGCACTAGATTAGTCTTCTGAAAGAACTGAGAAAAAAGTGTGTGCATGCCTGTGTGTGTGTGTACAACCACTATGCATTTTATATTTTGCTTACTTTCTTATTTTAATAGTGCATTAAAAAGTTTCATCTCATTTTAATGTTTGTTTAAATGTATTTTAAGAAAATAGTCTCTAACAGTAACGTCTACAGGGGCAATGGTTTCATTTCATAAAGAGTTTATCAGGAATAAATGAAAATAACTGTGCATCTTAGCAATGCTTCTAGACTGTACAAAGAGAATTAACAAGCTGTTGTTTATATCCTTGGTGGAAGTAACCCCCAAGTCAGCGACTGCTTCTTTTCAAGCAGGTGTTTAACCATATAACAAGTAGAATTACATCTGAGAGATATAATCCAATGTAACTTATTTTATGTTACAGAGTTTTCTCTAAGGATAGTAACACCAAGCAAAGACAGCTGCCCAGCTTTATTTTGTATTTCTTAAATGCTAACCCTCTTTTGGTTTATGCCATAGCAGCTGAATCTGCTGCTTATCACATATACACGGGAGAACATGGTGATTCAGTTCATATTCTCATGATGGCTGTCTGCTGGATCCATAGAAGTTTGTGTACAAAGATAAAATCTATTTCACTCATGTGTATATCTTATCTTTTTAAACTCTCAGCTCACTCTGCTGATTATGAAATTAATTCATGCTATGTATCATTCAATGAAACAGTTGTGATTGCATTCCAGCATCAGGATTCTCCAGGTGACTGCTGGCTCCAGAACAAGTGTGTTTTTCTGAATTGCTGGAGCATTCTGTGCAGCTTTCAAGGTGCCTGACACACAACAGTAATGAGAAGGAAGCCACCATGTGGATGAACTATTAAGATAATAGAGCAGGTTTTCCTTGGGTATTTGTGGCATCTTCAAATATGTGTTGAGAAATTATTGCATAACACTTGCGAAATAGAAACAGCTCCCCCTTCATGATGTACCTTCGTCTATAGCATGCCATAATGGTAGAAACTGCACTTCTTTTTTAAAAACATTATTTATTATTTTTATTTATGTGTGTAAATGCATCCATGTCCTTCCATGCCCAAGGAAGTCAGATGAGGGCATTGAATTCCCAGGAACTGGAGTTATGGTCTATTGTTGGCTGCCAAGCGTGCTTGGAATAAAATATGGGTCCTCTGAAAGGATAAAATCAGTGTTCTTAACCACCGAGCAATCTGTCCAGACCAGAAAATGTGCCTCTGATATAAGAGGCCAGAACTTTCTCAGCAGATCTGATGGAACATATTCTAACCTGTAAGAAAAACATATGGAACTTGGAAGCATTAAGATGACCTCTATTTTTCTTTTACAAGGTCATGATGATTCATGTATGTAATTCCAGTATTCAGGAGCTGAAGCAGGAGTATGGTTATGAATCTGATGTCAACCTGGCCTGAATAACATAACCCTGCTTCAAAAAATTATAAAATTTTGTGTGCAGATGTATAGACCTTTTCAGTCTGCTGAATCTGCACTACAACACCTGGGATTCAGGCTTTCCTCCCTAGCTGGATGGAAGAGGTGGTATTCCCAACCCAGTGTGAGAGTGGAGCAGTGTTACCTTTAAGTACTGAGGGATTTTTGCCTAGCTTCAGCACATTGCTCATTATCAGCTGCAATATGTAGAATAGTCAAGATCTTCCATGTAGGAGCAAAATGCATGGCTCAGCAGTTAACAGTTGATGTTCTTCAAGAGACTTGAGTTCAGTACCAGTGTCATGTAGATCCAAACTACCTGTGGCTACAGGTCCAGGCAATAAATCTGATACCCTCTTATGGTCTCTATAGGCATCAGGAACAAGCATACATTTCCCCCCCCACACACACAGACACATGTTCACATGTGAAATTCTGGCAATTATGGCATTGAGCACAACAATCATATGAACTCAATTGGACAAGGGCCAAGAATGGACTTTGTGACGATCCATAAAATTTACAAATAAATAAATAAATAAAATCTTAAGAAAATGCCTTTCCATGAAGCTTTCTTTAGTGTTGATTCTTCAAAAAGCTTGAAATTGATTTACCATTTGATCCAGCCATACTGCTCTTGGACATATACCCAAAAGACTCTCTACCCTCCTACAGAAATACCATTTCATCTTTGTTCATTGCTGCCCTTTCCATAATAGCAATAGGTTGGAAACAACCTAGATCTTCACCAAATAAAGAACGGATAGTGACAGTGTTGAAAATATACTCAATGAAATATTTTTCAGTTCGTAATAAAATAATATTAAAAAATTTACAAGTAAATTGATGGAAAGGGAAAAATCAGCATGAGTGAGGTAACATAGAAAAAAAAAGTCCCATGTTCTCTCTCATACCTAGATGCTAACTTTGACAGATTAGGTATGCATCCTTCTATCTCAAAATCCACAAAGATCAAAAATTAAAAAGACTAAGGGTGGGGAGTAGGAGAGGGGGTAGAATGCCCTGATATAAAGGGATAAATGTGAATAATGAATAGGCTTTGTTAAAGGTGTCAGGGATGGGAGAGCAGGGCAGATGGGGAATAAGTAAATAATATAGGCCTTTACAAAAGGCCATATGAAAACCTACCACTTCTAGATTTGTTAAAAAAAAAACCTACCACTAAGAGAAGCTTCTCTAAGGATGGATATATATATATATATATATATATATATATATAGATTGGTGAAATTCTGGCAATGACTATATATATATAGTTATCCCATATCAAGAGGACATTGTCCCTCCTAGATATCATAGACCAGAAAAACAGAAAAATCCTCTCAATGTCAGTAATGGTCTCTTTATCTCTCTAAAAGCTGTTGGTTAGGGGTCACTGGAGTCGTTCTGGACTGTGTCCCTTCTTTTAGTCACCAGCAACAAGAACTTGATCATAAGACCTTATTACCAGAGACAATACATATATGAGATGTAGAACAAACATTGAGAAACCTACTTGGTACTGACTTCAGAGCCTCATCTCTACCGTCTGGCACTCATAGTGCTGAAAGTTGGTTTGTATGCTACTGAAAGAAAAAATAAACAATTATCAACCTTATCTGGCTGTGAATCCTGTGAATTCAAACAACTGGCCTGAAAATATATAACCGTCGATGCAGTATTATGAATATTATGGGAATAACCAACCACTCACTAACAGGATTTAAGATCTGCTTCCAAGTAAGGAGTCCACCTCTGACACTGATATCAGAGTTAGAAACCTGAGGCTAGACAGGTCACATGACATAGGATAGAGCCTAACAAAATTTTCTACTAAATAGCTCTCATATTAAACTGGCTGTTAATAACTTATTGTTATACCCATAGATTAATGCCTTTCTCAATTCTCAGCAGATCATGATTAACACAGGAATCCACAACTGCCCAATGTAGATGGAACAAGAAGCTTTGAGTGCTTATCCCTGATTAGGATAAGTAAATCAAATACCTGCTTCCCAAGGCTCAGGGATCACTGTGGATGAAGGGGTAGAAATATTGTAAGAACCAGAGGGAATGAATGTCCACAAGGAAAATTTTCCAGACAGTTGGTGAGTTGCTCATATGAACTCACCGTAATGGTGACAACATTTGCAAATCCCATGCAAACACAAACCACACAATATTGCAGCCCAGAAATAGGGATGTGTATAAGAATCCCCAACCCAATGTTGTTTAATATACACATGTTTACTTTTACTTTTACTAAGTCCTAAAACACCATGTGTCCTGTAGACAGTGTCTAGGCGAAACTGGGTACTTGCTGAGCTCACGTCAATTAAATATGCCTTAATCGAATATACACCCGTGTCCCTCTCCCACCCATCCCCCCTTTCCAATTCACCATTTCAGTCCATTTTCTGATGCAGTCTTTCTGTTGTTCTATTACTATGCCTCCCTCTCCATGAGAAATATTTATATCTGGGTTGTTGGTACTAGCATCCACATATGAGGGACACCATTTGTCGTTTGTTTTTCTGGGACTGTGTTACTTCACTTAACATAATGTCTTCCAGCTCCATCCATTTACCTGCAAATTTCATGATGTTGTCCCTCTTTACTGCTGCATAGTATTCCATTGTATACATGTACCACATTTTCTCTATCCACTCGTCAGTTGAAGGGCACCTGGGCTGGTTCCAGCTTTTTGCTATTGTGAACAGAGCTGCAATAAACATAGCTGTGCATGTATCTTTGCAGTAAGTTGTGTCTTGTGGGTATATACCCAGGAGTGGTATGACTGGGTCAAATGGAAGGCTCATTTTGAGTCTTCTAAGGGTTCTCCACACTGCTTTCCATAGTGGCTGTACAAGTTTACATTCCCACCAGCAATGGATGAGTGTTCCCCTTTCCCCACAACCTCTCCAGCACTTGGTATCATTCATGTTCCTGATCCTAGCCAGTCTTATTGGAGTAAGGTGATATCTCAGAGTGGTTTTAATTTGCATTTCCTTAATTATCAGAGATGTTGAACACTTCTTAAGATGTTTCTCGGCCATCTCTAACTCCTCCTCTGTGAAGTCTCTATTCAGATCTTTGCTCCATCTTTTGAATGATTCATTTGTTTTCTTTCTTCTTTGTTTTTTGAGTAGCTTGTATACTCTGGAAATTAATGCTTTGTCAGATGTATCTGCTGTGAAGGTTTCCTCCCACTCTGTGGGTCTTCTCCTCACTTCCTTTATTGCTTCCTTTGATGTACAGAAGCTTTTGAGTTTAATGAGGTCCCATTTGTCAATTGTCGATCTTATTTCTTGTGCAGCTGCTGTCTGATTTAGGAAGTCTTTTCCTACACCTATGTCTTGTAGTCTGCTGCCAAGCTTCTCTTCTATCACCTCCAGAGTTTGGGGTTTCACGTTGAGGTCTTTGGTCCATCTGGAGTTGACCTTTGTACAAGGTGAGAGGTAGGGGTTTAATTTCATTCTTCTACAAGTGGTGATCCAGTTTTGCCAGCACCACTTGCTGAAGATGCTGTCTTTCTTCCATTGTGTCTTCTTGGCCCCCTTGTCAAATATGAGGTGGCTGAAATTGTATGAGCTCAGGTTTGGATCTTCAGTTTTATTCCATTGGTCAACTGGTCTGTTTTTGTGCCAGTACCAGGCTGT
>VZQC01003508.1:1355933-1366126 GCA_009823505.1 Rhizomys pruinosus
GGGGAAGAGGGGGCAGAGGAGGCAGAGGGGGAAGAGGGGGAAGAGGGGGCAGAGGGGGAAGAGGGGAAGAGGGGACAGAGGGGTAAGAGGGGGCAGAGGGGGCAGAGGGGGCAGAGGGGGAAGAGGGGGAAGAGGGGGCAGAAGGGGCAGAGGAGGAAGAGGGGGGGCAGAGGCAAGTATGTACCTGTGAATGAAAGAACCTACTGCAAGCACATCTTCACTTCCAAATGACTGCACCTGAGTAAAGATAACAGTAAATATAAAAAGGAAGCCAGTGGAATTGAAACCTTTCTCAAATCCTGATTCAAAACTTATAAGAACTATTACTTATCCCAAATATTTGATTAAGTTACTTTTGAGTATATTGATTTGAATCAACTTGATATGCCTAGTTAATGGTACAGGTAAGTCTCTGGAATGTGAATAAACCCCTGCAATTGTACCATGTAAAGTAATGTGTATTACAATAAACAAATTCAAATAAGATCTGATTAAAAGAATATGAACAACCTACAGTGAAACAGAAACAAATATAAACTGAAAGGCTCTTTAGATGCCAGATACACAGGGGCTGATGAGATAAATATATGGTTAAGATTGAGTTCTGCTCTTGCAGAGAATCCTAGTTCAGTCCCCAGCATCTGGTTGGTTATGTCACAAACACTACTAACTCTAGTGCCAGGGGATCAAACACCTCTGTGCCCTAAAGTTGCCTATACTCATATTGACACACCAACTCACAGACACACATACATACACATAAGTTAAAATAATAAAGATACATAAATAAAATTTAAGAACTCAGATGCATGATAATAATTAAGAACCTAATGAGTGAGTAAACTAATGCAAATTCTGACACCCATCCAGATGTTATTTTGGGGATATTAAAAATAACTAAGACAAAGACCTTCAACTAAGTACTAAGTGGTCTGTGGAAAAGTTGCTTCTGATGAAGCAAGTGCCCAATGTCCGCAAGTATCTTGATTCACAGGAACAGCTGGAGGGAGGAGTGCAGGCAACTGGGCGAACAGACGAAGAGACCATTGAGCAAGGGAATTTCTGACCTTCTACATTTCATTTTACTTGAAGTAATTTTCATTCTGAATTTCATAGATAAGTAGAAAGAATGAAAATGGAGAATTAATATCTATCAATGTTCATCCAGCTAGCCATCCTACATCTTTAAAGGTTTTCAGAGTGATTCTTCCTTCATGATAAAATATTTTCTATACATAAAAGCTATATTTTAAAGCTAATCTTTCTGAAATTTTTTTTTCTAAAATGCTTTCTGAATGATGCAAAATTATTTTGAGGTTCTTGTTCAGCAAAAAAATACTTGCAGGGGCATGCCATGTGCTTCTTAGGAAAGATACTTGTCAGTCTGTTTGTTGCTAAATGCACAGCAGAAGCTGTGGTAGTTTTATGGTGACTTCCTTGAAAAACAACAAGTCCTTTAACTTTCTTTTTTTAAAAAAAATTTTTTATTAATTTTATTTATTTCTGTATGTGTATGAATGTACTGTCTGCATGCAGGTTTGTGCACTCGTGTCGTGCAATGCCGCGGAGGTCAGAAGCGGGTCTCGGATTCCCCTGGAACTGGAGTTCTCCTGGAATTGGAGTTTCAGACGGTTCTCAGCCGCCATGTGGGTGCTGGGGATCGAACCCGGGTCCTCTGTAAGAGCGATCGGCGCTCTTAACCGCTAGGCCATCTCAACAAGTCCTTTAACTTTCACACTGAAACTTATATTGACAACTTGCCACAGGACTGAAGGCTAAATCTAATTAGCAGAGCTTTTTTCCCAGAATTAAGTAATTCACTCCACACTTGGCTTAAAATAGCTAAATTTTGTAGAACCATTTTTTAAAATCTTATGACATGACTCAGTGACTTTGACTATAGAGTCTTCTCAGAGTTTTCTGTACTTAGAAAAGATCTCAACATCAAGGCAATCTTTCGAGATATTTTTTTAATTAGTTTTTTTATTGATGCTTTGTGCATTTCATACATTTTTTCCAATTCAGTTCAGGCTTATTTCCCTTTCCCTCCACCCCATCCCAGATCATGCATTCTGCCATAACTGTCCTGCATCTTTCTCTCAGTTTTTTTTTTCATTTTTAGCTATAAGTGATAATCCATGAGTACAAGCATCCTTCATGCAAAACCTATCTGCAGGCTGTTGTGCCCAAACACCTACAGCCCCACCATCCAGTGGGGGGGTGACAGGTTGTTTGAAGATAGCAAGGAGCATTTTGAAGAGCTGAGGTTGTTTGTGCTTAGGTATGTGAGTATTCACATATCAATACCCTCAGAAAGAAGTGGTTAGTTTTCATACATGTGAATATTAAGATGGGGAATTAACTGTAGGTTGAGGTAAGGATCAAAATATGAAGGCTATTGACTGCCATATGGACATTGGTGTGTATAAATTAATAACTAAACAATATATTATAAGCTTTTGTATACTGCATTATTATCTTTGGAGGAATATATTTTATATTATTTTCTTTTAATAATGAATGGCAGTTTTTGCATAATGGAATAAACATGAAGTAATTTTTTTTCTTAAATTTGGTTTTACTAATGATTTCATTCCATGCACTCATTTCGAAACTATTTATTGAATAAGAAACTTAAACAATATGTTTGAAGCAAAACCTTTAACATCTCTTTCTTTAAAGAAGTTACCCTGAGGGGCTGGGGAGATGGCTCAGCAGTTAAGAATCCTGGATGCTCTTGCAGAAGACCCAGATTCAATTACCAGCATCCAAATGGCGGCTAACAACCTTCTTTAACTCCAGTTCTGGAGCATCTTACACCCTCTTCTGGCTTCCATGGGCATTCAATGACATGGGTGCATTTACATACATGCAAGCAATACACTCATAAATACAAAATAAAAATACTAAATACTTCTTAAAAAGGAATTACCTTCGATCATACGAGGACAAACAGTGAGAATACTAGTAAACCTACAGAGGCAGGCGGATCTTTCTGAGTTCATGGCTAGCCTGGTCTACAGAGTGAGTTCCAGGACAGCTGGAACTACAGGGAGACCCTGTCTCAAAAAAAAAAAAAAAAAAAGAATACTAGTAAACCATAGCATATGAGGATGTCAATAGGTCAATAGAACTGGAATATGTAGAAATGAAGAGGAGGGTCAAATTCTCTTCATTCCTGGCAGTAGATAGACTGGAGGAAATCACAGGATTAACATGATCCATTTTTCTTCCTGATAGGATTTACAACATTAAATCATGTTCAAAGACCTTTCCACACCTGTGCTGAATTTATTTTTATAAATAACAAATAATCTTCATCAAACCAATTTATACATTTCTATTACCCTATAGAGAATAAAATACCTTCTTTCAGTAAACATTACATCATGTTGCTGATGTCATTTTATGAAATATATGTTAGTTTATCCATTAGGCAAGGAGTAACTTTCCTGTGTAAAAGCTGAGGAAGCAATATGAATAAAGAAATTTTTACTTAAATAAGGTTGACAATTGACAAGCGGGATCTCATTAAACTCAAAATCTTCTGTACAATGGAAGAAATAATCAGTGAAGTGAAGAGAAAACCCACAGAGGGGGAGGAAACCTTCACCACTGATACATCTACAGAGCACTAACTTCCAGAAAATATAAACTACTCAAAAAACAAAAGGCAAGAAAACAAATGACCCACTCAAAAGATGGAGTAAAGAGGTGAATGGAGACTTCACAAGTGAGGAAATAGAGAGGGCTGAGAAACATCTTAGAAAGTGTTCAACATTGCCAATAATTAAGGAAATGGAAATTAAAACCATTGTAAGATATCATCTCATTCCAATAAGACTGGCTAGGATCAAGAAAACAAATGATACCAAATGCTGGAGAGGTTCTGGGGAAATGGGAACACTCATCCATTGCTGGTGGAATGTAAACTGGTACAACCACTATGGAAAGCAGTGTGGAGAACCCTTAAGAGACTCGAAATGAGCTTACCACCTGACCCAGTCGTACCACTCCTGGGTATATACCTACAAGACTCATCCTACTGCAGAGATAAGATGCACAGCCATGTTTATTTCAGGTCTCTTCACAATAGCAAAGAGCTGGAACCAACTCAAGTACCCCTCAACTGAGGAGTTTATAGAGAAAATGTGTTACATCTACACAATGGAGTTCTATGCAGCTGTAAAGAAAGATGACATTATGAACTTTGCAGGTAAATGGATGGAACTAGAAGATATGTTAAGTGAGATAACACGGTCTCAGAAAAAAATGGTATCCCTCATCTGTGGATGCTAGCATCAAGTACCTAGTCATGAGGCAAACTGAGCAATGTTAATGTAATATTCCTTGTGATTTGAAAACTACTGTGCTCTTATATTGTGAATCCCTTAATAGGTCCTAGAATTAACCTACCATGTATTTTCAGACTTTGGAATTTTTGGTATATTGGTGGAGGGTATGTATGCATATTTTAGAGTAATATAAACTCAAAAGAATAAGAAAAACAAGGAAATGATTACTTAAATGAACACTCACTTAAATAATTAACACATTTATTTCAACCATCCTTCCATGTGGTAGTTATTTTATCACTATTTTTATAATAAAGAAATTGGAGGTTCAAGTAAGTTAAGAATATTAATAGGGTCCTGCATTTGGAATAACCTACTCAAAATGGTTTTATATATTCTTTGTCTTTTTACAGTTTTTTTTTTGAATGCTACTCTCAAATGAAACAGGTCTAAACAGAACAGAAGTCCAATCTTAACACATCCTCACAGTTTGCATTTTCCTACTTTAGATTCTTATGTAGGACAAAGGTAAAAAAAAAAAACAATATTTTTCTTCAGTTCTTGCAACAGTTGAGTCATTTTTATATGTGAAGATTACTTTCCTATAATAGTCAAAGCAAGTATCCATTTCTTTCAAGACTCCTTTGTGGTGTCATAGATCAGCTAATTAACAGTATTCTATATAGTGTTTCTTTATGACTCACACAGAAAAGTCAATGATTGACAAGGTAATGGGAAAAAAGGTGGGCATTTATTAAATGTAATATATTCTCTTGTTCAAACAGTTGAATAATAAAATTCTATCTGTATTAATTTTCTAGTCTATTGTCTTTATAATGAATCACTTCTCATCTTCCTGATGATAAAGAAAATGGCTCTTGAATTGAGAACTGTTCTATTCATCTATAATTTATTCTAATAAAGTGGCACATACTGATCAAAAGGCATGTAGTACAGTTAATCACATTTTATTTATAACAAAAAGATAATAGAGGCTTCTGTTTACATCAGGAATTATTTGTAGTTGCACAAATTTGTGGGAACTCTTTTTTCTGTGCACTTTCTCTAAAAGCTTCTGTAACACTGAGGGAAATTCAAAAGCTAAATTTAAATATTTTCATGAGCCATACAGATATAGAGTACAACCATGGAATACATACCATGGCTTTTCTGATGATAAATATTCATTCTGTCACAATTTATTTTCAGAAAGTAATATCAACTTCTCAATATTTAGTCAAATGCAAATTTCTGTAATATGTTTATTAACAAGGAAACTACCTCAACAGGGTTATACTCAATCAAGACTTTTCAAAGTTACGTTCTACATATTCCTATGAATCCACCAGAAATTTCCAGAAGACAGCACTGTAGAATACCTTTCATAACTATATTGGGACATTCCATGTCTTTTCTAATGTGGTTACACTGATAGTGCAGAAGCTACTGATAGAACTGTTGGTGGCCCAGCATAGCAAACAATATGTCATCAGTGATGTTGCTATTGACTCTAATCCCTAAAATGCAATAAGGGAAAAAAATAAATCAGCAAACCAATCAATAAGCAAATAAATCAACTAACAAAAATAACTTTGCTGACTAATGTCCTTGATGAAACTGGAAAATGTATTATTAATTGCATCTAATGGTGACTCTTTTTTTTTTATTGATGCTTTGTGTATTCTATACATCATTTTCAAACTCAGTTCAGGCATATTTCCCTTTCCCTTCCCCCCACCCGACCCCACCCCATCCCAGATCATGCGTTCTGCCATAACTGTCCTGCATCTTTCTCTCAGTTTTTTTTTCATTTTTTAGCAATAAGTGATAATTTATGCGTACAAGCATCCTTCATGTAACCCAATTTGGCAGCAGATTGTGCCCAAACCACAAGCGCATGGGTCCCGCACTATCCAGGGGGGGGGGGGGGGGAGGAGGGGCTTGTATGTTCAATCAAGTTGATCAAAATAGTGACTCTTGAACCAGTTCTTTTGACATTCCTTGTAAAGAATGGTGAGAACATGGGGAATACTGCTGCTTTTAAACCCAGTCCACTGTACCACCCTGGAACTTGTATGGCAGCCCAGAGTTGTGGACAGAATGAATACCTCTTTTAAAACAGCAGTTTAATTTAAAATAATGACTGAGAGATAAGCCATGGTTATTCAGAGACAGGAAATCAGAGAAACCTTGAATAAAAAGAAGTGAAGTAGTTCTTCCAGAAAAATAACTTATAGTATTAACTGCCAGTGACATAATTTAAGCTTTAAATTTGAACTTAGTCAGAAAAAAAAATTCTTACCATGAATTTAGCAGAGTTCTTTAAAAACTCAATGCAGTATAACATGCATAGTATAAAATATAGTAGAGTATGAAAGCTTCACTGAAATGTTAGTTTCCATGTTTTAATTATTTTTAAGAAGATACTCTAAGAAAAAATATTAAATTTTGGGAAACTTACAGAGAATATCATCCTGCAGATTCTAAAATGTATGTCAAAAAAGCTCTTGATTTCCTAAAAACTTACATGTATCACTGGGTTTGTTTGAGTTGCTTCTGCATAATTCAATAAGTTCAGAATATATAGATGCAAGATTTGCCTGTGTTCTCTTAAATAAGACTGATTTACTTGGCAAAATATAAAATGATGTTTTTGCTCTCCTATTCTCCTGAAATTTCATTACTTTCTAGAAAGAATCATTTAAGCACACACACACACACACACACACACACACACGCACACATACACACATGTTGTGTGTCAATATGTGACATTTTTAAATTTTATTTATTTATTTATTTATTTATTGGTCTTTTTGTGACAAGATCTCCATTTAGTCCCAGCTGTCCTGGAGCTCACTCTGTAGACCAGGCTGGACTTTTTTATTTTTATAGTGTCCATAGATATTACTAAATTACTCAGTTTTCACTTACCATATGGCTAATATTGACATGGGACTAACAAAGTTTCATCAGGCTCTCTGCTTTTCATGAAATTTCAAACTTTGGCAAACCAAAGAAAACAGTTACCAGAATGAAGTGACAGCCTAGGTAGTAGTAGAAAATATCTGCTGATTCTACATCTCACAGGTTAAGAATGAAATATTAACATCAAAACAAAATAATTCAGTAAAAAGCATTAAAAATGAATTAAATGAATAAATTCTTCTTGAGCTTTGAGAAGTCCTGAGAACCTAAGATCTGAACCCCTTGAATTAGACACTAGTTTCTGTTGAGAGGACACCTTTGTTTCTTTTGTGGTTTCTATCATTCTAATGCTTTGGAATATAACAAACTGTATGACAAAATATTCTACATTTAAACAAATGTTAAGTCCAGTCCAGTCAAGCATTTGTGTTCAGATATGCCTAGCTGTAAGTTCATCCACTGGAGTCTAGTTAGACATCTAGAGATCACAAGTAAAGTTACTCTCCTTTATCAAGTAGCAATCAATCTCCAACTGTGCCCAGGCTAGGATTGGCCTGTTGCCCATTCCCTTGCCTCCACCCTGGGTCCTTATCTGACTGAGTTGGCATGGGTCTTGTGCTCCACATCACCATTTCCTCTACTTCACATGAGCAAGCTTCCTATGTCCTGAAAGCCTCTATTTCCTTATGCTCGTGATCCAACCATGGGTCTTTCCTACCCCTCTTCAGAAGAAACTTTTTGACGAGTGGTATATGATCTACCTGTATGGAATATAAGGATGCATATTTAGCACATTGTATGAAATTTAATTTGCCTACAGATATGACAGAGATAGGGCTTTCTCTATGATATATAAGTTCCCCCAGCCCTGCTATTTTTCACAGTGCCATCCATGTGTCCCTTCCCATTGAAAAGGCTTCAATTAGGTAGCTGTTGTTTATCCCGAGACCCACTACTGCTCCAATAGAGGTCGTTTGCTGTGCCAGTCATTATGGCTATTATCCTTTAGGGCCAGATTGGACCATTGATTGATTTTTATTACTTACCAGGTGGATAGAATCCTCCAGAAATATGAGAGTGAGATTTCAGGTACAAGGCTGCCAGGACAATCATTGCTCCACTGCCCCAAGTTCTGTGTCTGAAGCATGTCCTAACCTATGAATTATGGTATTACCGTCCAGATCTTGGAGATAACCATGAACTCCATCAATAACTTGTGTTATTTTGAGAGTCTCCTGTACCACTCTGACCAACGACTTGAAGGGAGCTCTCCTGTCTGGCACTGGGCTCCTTGCCGTACAGCCCCAGGTATGCACATGCACTATAGCATGTAGGTGCACTGTATGTGCATTTCTCGGGTGGTTCTGGAGACAACACATTTCCCGCTGGCTTCCCCAGCCTCACAACCTCCATTCATTTCTTTGCAGTTCCATGTCCTCCATTATCCCCACCCTCTCCCCATACAACCCACCTCCCATCATCCCCCCTCTCCTGAGCCCCTCTTTTCCCCACCATGGCCCCCTGCATGTCCCTTCCTTCTCTCCTCCCAGCAGAACACTTCAACTTTCCCCACCTCACTCTGGTAACATCTGTTCCTCACTACCCACTTCTTTTGGACTCTTTCTTTCCTTTTACTGCCAGGGCCAAGATTCATTTCCGTTGTCCTGGCTCCTGGTGTTACATCAGGATGTATAATTACATATAAGGGATTGGTGCTACAATCAGCAAATGAGGGAGACTATATGTCAATTCCTTTTCTGAGTTTATGTTACTTCACTTAGTATAACGTTCTCTAGTTCCATCCATGTACCTACGATTTTCATCTTTTCATCTTTTCTAACTGCTGTGTAAAATTCCATTGTGAAAATGTGGTATATTATTCCATTCATTGGTTGAGGGACTTTTAAGCTGTTTCCAATTCTTAGGTATTAATGAAGCTAACAGAAACAAATATGGATATGCAGGTATCTCTACAGTAGGATGAGTCCTTTGGTATAAGCAAGAAGGGGTGTCACCAGATCTTTTATTAATTTTTTGACAGTTCTCCACACTTTTTTCATAGTATTTGCATGAGCTTGCAATCCCACCAGCAGTGAATTAATGGTCCCCTTTCTCCACATCCTCAGTAGCATTTGCTGTCTTTTGTTCTCTTGATCTTAGCCAATCTGCCTAAGATGGAATCTTAGAGATGTTTTGATCTTCTCTAATTACTCAGGATGTTGGCCACTTTTTAAAGGTGTTTCCTACATTTCTTCACTTGGGAACTCTCTGTTCTGGTCTACAGTGCATCTTTTTGAGGTCGTTTATTTTCTTGTCTCCAGTGGATGAACTTCCACCTAAATAAATCTGGGTACAAATGCTTAAGTGGAAAGGACTTAATATGTGTTTTGGTGGCTCTTCAACGGGTCCAGGCTGCAGTGCAGGCTGCTCTGCCACTAGGGCCATATGATCCAGCAGACCCAATGGTGCTTGAGGTATCAGTGGCACATAGAGATGCTGTCTGGAGTCTGTGGCAGGCTCCCATAGGGGAATCACATCGGAGGCCCTTGGGATTTTGGAGCAAGGCTCTGCCTTCATCTGCAAACAACTATTCTCCTTTTGAGAAACAGCGCTTAGCCTGCTATTGGGCCTTAGTGGAAACTGAATGTTTGACGATGGGCCACCAAGTCACCATGTGACCTGAGCTGCACATCATGAGCTGGGTGTTATCTGACCCACCAGATCATAAAGTAGGATGTGCACAGCAACAGTCCATTGTCAAATGGAAGTGGTACATATGTGACAGGGCCTGGGCAGGCCCTGAGGGCACAAGCAAGTTACATGAAGAAGTTGCCCAAATGCCTATGGTTCCCACTCCTGTTACAATGCCTCCTGTGCTTAAGCAGGAACCTATGGCTTCATGGGGTTTGCCCTATGATCAGTTGACTGAGGAAGAGAAGACTAGGGCCTGGTTTACTGATGGTTCTGCAC
>VZQC01003508.1:1369957-1380203 GCA_009823505.1 Rhizomys pruinosus
AAGGAGAGAGCTAATAGCCAATTAGATTTGGGATATACAGGCATATGGCTGCCACTGCTGCACAGTATTTCCAGGCAGATGAGGTGTAGCTGGTGCTGATGGAGGAGTCTTGCTTGACTCAAGGAGACCTATATTTGCTTTATTGGTTTAGTGGCCTTTGGTAACACTCTCTGGTATTCCAGAGACCAACTGTACAGTTGCAAGTGTGGTCTCAATACATCTTTCTCATGCTTACATCAGGTCTTCGACAGCAGGGCCTTACTGCCTATCTTCTTGCAGGTATCCTAGTTTACAGGCAAGAAGCCTTCCTTTTTTTGGGGTGGGGAGCTTGGATCCCCTGGCCAACATCTCCTTGGTAGAATAATCCAGTGCTGATATCAGAGCTCTCCTGTATTAATATATTTTGCTTAAATGCACAACTTAGGATAATTTAGTATTATATTTGGTTCTGAATAGAGAATAATCCTTTTCACAGTTCCTATGTCTATTATTCAATTAAGGAAGACAGTTTTACCAGTTTTATAAGAGATTACCTCTATAGCAGTTGGCTCCAATTTACAGTTAGAGAATGACCTCATCATCATCATATTCCTCCTTGTTCTATGAAGGGGAGATAAGAAAGTCTCTTGTATTAAAACTTTTCAGCACCTAGAAGGTAAGTTTCATTAGGACCCATTATACACAGTTGTTAGAAGTAGGATCCACAGAGGGGTTTGATGCCTGTAGCAGTCTGAGGCTTTTCTTCCTTTCAATGTTCAGATGGGCCAACTTTTCTGCTGGCACTTCCTGGTACATCCTACACAACAGAAAGCTGTATCTTTTCTTTCTCAGCCATTACGTTGGTGATGTTTTGACCTGTGGGAACATACAAATCTTTTCCCGTAATTAGTTTTAAGATTTAAATTGCAAACTTTTTGACAAAAAGGTTTCATATATTTCTGTATCCCCACTTTTTATTCTGGTTTTTATTTTTGGACCGATAAGTCTCAAAAAGGGAGTTGTAGTACACATACCTATAGGCAGGAATCAAGGTGCAGATTTCATCAAATTCACCCAACCTGTTTTGAGTGACTGTATGTCATTAACTTGGGAAGCAAACTTAATTCCTTAAGTTAAATCATCCTATATGTAAAAGAGAATGCTACAAGATGATACTGTACAACAGAAAAATTCTAGAGAACATTTGTATGTGCCAATCCCAAAGTTACTGTTATACAGGTTTTAAGTAAAATAAATGTGGGCAACAACGATTTATATTTCCAATTAACTCAGATGCATTACCACTTTTATCAAAACCTTTAAACCAATTTTGTTTAATAGACACATATTTACATTTTCTAAGTCCTAAAACACCATGTAACCAGTAGACAGAGTCTGGGCAAAATTGGATATTTGTTGAACTCAAGTCAATTAAATATACATTAATCGAATATAGACCCGTGTTTCTCTCCCACCCCTCCCACCCCTCCCGATTCACCATTTCAGTTTTCTGATGCAGTCTTTCTGCTGTTGTTCTTTTAATAGGCATTCCTCTCCACAAGAAATACTTACAACTGGGTTATTGGTGCTAGCATCCACAAATTAGGGATATCATTCATTGTTTGTTTTTCTAGGACTGGGTTACTTCAATTAATATAACATCTTCTTGCTCCATCCATTTGCCTGCAAAGTTCATGATGTTGTCTTTCTTTACTGCTGCATAGAACTCCATTGTGTACCTGCATCACATTTTCTCTGTCTACTCATCAGTTTAGGAACATTTGGGTTGGTTCCAGTTTTTTGCTATTGTGAACAGAGCTAAAATAAATATAGCTGTTGCATGGATTTCTGCAGTAAGATGAGTCTTGTGGGTATATACCCAGGAGTGGTATGACTGGGAAAGAATGGCAAGCTCATTTTGAATCTTCCAAGGGCTCTCCACACCACTTTCCATAGTGGCATCATGAGTTTACATCCCCAACAGCAATGGATGAGTGTTCTCCTTTCCCCACAACCTCCCCAGCACTTGATATCATTTGTTTTCTTGATCCTGGCCAGTCTTATCAGAGTGAGATGATATCTTAGAGTTGTTTTAATTTTCATTTCCCTAATATTAGTGATGTTGAACAGTTTTAAAGATGTTTCTCAGCCATCTTTAATTCCTCCTCTGTGAAGACTCTATTCAGTTATTTGCTCCATCTTTTGAGTGATTCATTTGTTTTCTTTCTTCTTTGTTTTTCTGAGTAGCTTGTATAATCTGGAAATTAATGCTTTGTCAGATGTATCTGCAGTGAAGGTTTCCTCCCACTCTGTGGGTTTTCTCTTCACTTCCTTTATTGTTTCTTTTGATGTACAGAATCTTTTGAGTTTAATGAGGTCCCATTTGTCAATTGTTGATCTTATTTCTTGTGCAGCTGCTGTCTGATTTAGGAAGTCTTTTCCTACGACTATGTTTTGCCAAGTTTTTCTTCTATTACCTTCAGAGTTTTGGGTTTCATGTTGAGGTCTTTGATCCATCTTGAATTGACTTTTGTACAGGGTGAGAGGTAGGGGTTTAATTTCAATCTTCTACAGGTGGTGATCCAGTTTTGCCAACACCACTTGCTTAATATGCTACCTTTCCTCCATTTTGTATTCTTGGCCCCCTTGTCAAATATGAGTTGGCTGAAATTGTATGTGCTCAGGTTTGGATCTTCAGTTTTATTCCATTGGTCAACTGGTCTATTTCTGTGCCAGTACCAAGCTGTTTTTATGACTATAGGCCTGTAGTATAGTTTTATGTCTGGTATACAGATCCCCCCTCTTGCTTTGGCTATTTGGGGTCTTTTGTTTTCCAAATGAAATTGAGGACATTTTTTCCAAGCCTGTGAAGAAGCTCTTGGGGATTTCGATTGGGATTGCATTAAATCTGTATTCTAGTTGGGGTAGGATGGACATTTTCACTATATTTAGTTTCCCAATCCATGAGCATGGGAGGTTTGTACATCTTCTGATGTCTTCCTCAATTTCCTTCTTCAGGGATTTAAAATTTTTATTGTAGAGATCCTTGGTGTCTTTGGTTAGGTTTGTTCCTAGGGATTTTATTGTTTTTTAGGTTATTGTGAGTGGGAAGGTCTCCTTGTATTCCTTCTTCATTGGAAGGAATTGCTTGTTGTTGATGTAAAGAAAGGCTACTGATTTTTCTAGATTTATTTTGTATCCTGCTACTTTACTGAAGGACTTAATCATTTCTAGGAGTTTTCTGGTGGAGTTCTTAGCATCCTTTAGGTAAACTATCATATCATAAGCAAAAAGGGATAGCTTGACTTCCTCTTTTCCAATTAGAACTCCTTTAATTTCCTTTTCTTGCTTTATTGCCCTAGCAAGGGTTTCAAGCACTATATTGAAAAGGAGTGGTGACAGGGGGCAGCCTTGCCAATTTCCTACCTTTAAGGGGAAAGCTTCTGTCCTTGCCCATTTAGGATGATATTGTCTGTGGGTTTCCTGTATATGGATTTGATTACATAGAGTAATGATCTCTCCAGTCCAAGTCCCTCTAGGACTTTAAACATGAAGCAATGCTGGATTTTGTCAAACGCTTTTTCAGCATCAATTGAGATGACAGGGTAGTTTTTTTCTTTCAGTCCATTTGTATGTTTGATGATGTTTGTTGATTTTTGTATGTTGAACCATCCCTGCATCTCTGGTATGAATCCAACTTGGTCATGATGGATGATCTGCTTGATGTGAGTCTGTATGCGATTTGCCAGTATCCTGTTTAGAATTTTAGCATTTGTGTTCATTAGGGAGAGAGTTCTCCTTTTTGGTTGTATCTTTACCTGGTTTTGGTAATAGCGTGATGCTGACTTCATAGAAGGAATCTGGGAGAACTACCTCCATTTGTATCCTTCTAAACAACTTGAGTAGTAATGGTTGTAAGTCTTTTTGAAATACATTATAGAATTCTGCCATGAAACCATCTGCCATGAAACCATCTGCCATGAAACCATTTTTTGGTTGGGAGGCTACTTATTACCTCTTCAATTTCTTCATGTATTATTGGTCTATTTAAGCTGTCAATCTCTTCTTGGTTGAGCTTTAGTGATTCCCAGGATTTCAGATATTCATCCATTTCTTCTAGGTTTTCAAACTTAGTAGAGTATAGGTCTTTGAAGTATTCCTGTATGATTGTCTGGATCTTTTCATTGTCTGTTGTGATGTTTCCCCTTTCATCACATTCTATTGATTTAGAGTTGTTCCTTCTTTCTTTTGGTTAACTGGGCTAGAGGCCTGTCTATCTTGCTTATTCTCTCAAAGAGCCAACTTTTGGATTCATTGATTTTTTTTTTTTGTATGGTTTTCTTTGTTTCTATTTCATTGATCTCTGCTCTTATTTTTTTTTTTTATTTCTTCTTGTCTGCTGCATTTAGAGTTCATTTTTTGTTGTCTCTCAAGTGTTCTTAGCTGCAGTGTTAGATCATTCACTTGTGCTATTTCTGTTTTTTTAATGTAGGCACTTAGAGCTATAAACTTCCCTCTTAGGACTGCTTTTAAAGTGTCCCATAGATTTTGCTGCGTTGTTTTATCCTTGTCATTCAGTTCCAGGAATGTTATTTCTTTCTTTATTTCTCCACTTTTGTGTATTTTTAAATTTTTCATAATCTTTACTTGAGCTTTTTAGTTGCTCTGTGTTATCTTCCAGATCTGATATTCTTTGTTCTGCTTCCTCCATTCTACTTCTGAGGCTTTTTCCTTTCCTTTCTTCTTGATTGAATGAGTGTTCTATTTCCTTTTTCATTTCATCCTGTGTTTTCTTTAGTATTTCCATTTCCTTTTTGAGCTTCTCAGTCTCTGCTTGGGTGCTACCTTACTTGGTTGGTTGGTTCCTGATTTCAGTGTTTCTATTTCCTGTTCGAGTTGTTTGTTTGTTTGTTTGATTTGTTTTTCTCACCCCCCGTCATAGTTCTTTTCTGAGTTTTGTCAATCTGTTCCTTATTTTCTTTCCTAAGTTTGTCATTGTATCCTTCTAGTTCCTTTTTGAGTTTTGGCAGGCCGCGCGCGTGAGGGTCTCGGAAAGGCTGCTGGGACGGTGCGTCAAGTCGCGGCAGAGGGCGGCAGGGGCCTCTAAGATCGGCGCCGGGGGTCAACTCAGGGGATCCCATTTGTAAGATATCGCCTATAGGTTTGGGAGAGCCAAGGGTAGGATTTCCTGCCACCTTCCCAGGTGTATGTCCCTAGCCTCTTGTCTTGGAATGGTTGGGGTTTCCCTTTGGTGGATTCAATCACCAATATCGTTTCACTATGATTACCAGTGTTTTTTTGCTTGCCTCCTTCTGATGCGTTTTTTTTTTTTGTTTTTTTTTTCCTTTCTTCTTTCCTTTTTTTTTTTTTTTTTTTTTTTTTTTTTTTTTTTTTTTTTTTTTTTTTTTTTTTTTTTTTTTTTTTTTATATTGGATATTGGAAGTCGAAGTCACTCTTCCCCTTCCGGTTCGAAGTTTCTCTAAAAGATCCCACTTGGCTACTCAGCTCATACAATTTCATCCAGTTGGGGGGGGGTAGGCCCTTGACTTAGTCCCTGGTACCGATCTGGAGCACTTCCGGGCTCGGTACTTCAAGTGGCCCGCCATGAAAGCAAAAGGACAAACAGAGGCAACCGAACCTGCCAAACCACCGCGGCAGAGGCGAAGGCCCTCAAGGTTTAATTAAAAATAAAAATGTGTGTTATCTACAGAGTACATTGCTCTCCATTGCTGAGCTGAAGTGTACATTTCCTGAGTAGACTTGGATGCCAAGCAAGGTTTCGTTTCAGTTGCTGTGATCTGAATATGGCGTCATGAAAATGTATGACAGTGTGTTGCACACGTGTGTTGATGTGTGCAGAGTGAGGCGGATGCACCGCAATTAATGTCGGCAAAGATGAAAACGAACAGACCTTTATAACAACCATGTGTATTAGTCCACAGGAGATATTGACCTAAGGGACCAGGGCGTGATTCTGTCTCAAACTTTAGACTGCTGGCGACACTTCATGTGGAAGAAATGCAGCAAATTCTCAGGCTGTGGTTCCACAGAACTCATTGGCATATCATTTGCCTAGAAAATGCCAGTCCAAGGGTTCCAACATAAACACTGCGTCACAATTTCTTATTGGAGCTTCTCCCATCTCCCCACATTGAACAAACAATGTTAAGTCCCGTTAGTGCTTGGTGTTCTCAATTAATATTTAATATGTTGTGACAATGACATTTATTTGATCTTCACTCCTTGGAGTTTTTGCTATGTGCTTTGTTCTGCCATTGGACTAGGATGCCCTGGGTTGAAAAAATTAACATATTGCTGCAATCTTATACTCTCTGTTTCACTTAGTGGGTGAGACCTGCTTTCGGTGAGTACCCCAGTGTTCTTTTTTTTTTTTTTTTTTTTTTTAATCCTCAGGGGCAAGATTCAGAGCATCAAAATTTGAGAGTGATAAATGTAGACAAGCAACACAGTTTCCATATAGCACTCTTGTTTGTGTCAATAAAGCCACACACACAAGTGAAGTCGGGTTAACATGAGCAAAACTTAGTTTATGAGGCTTGGCATCAAGGACGTTTGCTAATTGGACCATCTCACCAGCCCAAGTCCTTTAAGAGTTTCTTACTAGTGGATGCATAGTGCCAAAAGAAATGCTCAATGTAAAGGAAGCATGGGAGACTCCATAGATCCAAACTGAACAATGAAAAGAGGGCACTGGGGACTGGAGAGATGGCTCAGCAGTGAACGGTGCCATTGCTCTCACAGAAGACTCCTTTTTTGATCCTTGTATCCAAGTCCAAATGCCTGTAAGTCCAGCTTCAGGATTACAGCTCTGTCTTTTGGCAGGTTCATGAAACTGCATCATGTATATATTCCCTCATTTAGAAAAGAAGGCACAAATGGCAGAGACAACCAAAACCATGACTAGTATTGTTTTTAATTCTGCGATCAACACAGCTAGGAGCTCCTGGAACGACTCCTGAGGGACTCTATAACAAAAGGGCCCCTCTGGTGTTTTGTATCTGCTATTTGTTCATAAGAGGATAAAGCCACAATGGGGTGTTATTTGCCATGAACATAGTCACCAGAGCTCAGAGAAACAACCCTATATAGATAGACTCTTTTAAAAAATTAAATTGTTTCCGGAGGGTTTTTTTTTTTTTTTAATGGCAGAGTGCAGGGACTTGGGCGGGGTGGGGGGCATGGAAAGGGAAGCAAATCTAGATTTGATTGAGAAATGATGTATGATCTATGGGAAAAAATAAAAATGCAAAAATTAAATTGTTTATATTATTTTTATTTTATATAGATGAGTGTTTTTCCTGCATGTATATAATAACTTCATCGATGTCATGCAATGCCTGCGGAGGCCAGAAGAGGGTGTTAGATCCTCTAGAACTGGAGTTATAGACTGCCCTTAGGTACTGTATGGGTGCTGGAAACAGAACTCAGTTCCTTTGCAAGAGCAGTCAGTGCACTTCACTGCATCTTTCTAGCCTAAAAGGCGGAATTTTGGTTTGACATGCCAGGCTAGCGAGGAATCCAAAAGACAGACTGCCCAAGGAGGTTGCAGTCCTCAGGACATCCTGTGAAGGGAAGGAAGCTGAAACAGGGACCAGGCTGTTCCAGCCGGCTCCTTCGTCTCTGCCCATTTTACTGTTAACTAGTTCTGAGGAAACTCCTGGAAACCCCAAGGAAGGGAGGAGGCAGTCAGTCGCTCCACTGTGAGACCATTCCCGCTCCATTGATTCCTGCTTCTCTTCAAGTGTCTTGAAATATTTAGACTTACAGATTGAATTTTTCTTTTTAAAGTAAATTTTTGTATTTGCCAATGATCACATCTTTCATGAGTACAGACTATCAGCTGAATCAAATACCTAAGGACTTAGCACCACTTCCACTAATTATGGTTTACATTACTAATATTTAATGACTATATAATGGCATTTCATCATTTTTTTATCTGTTGAATAGTACTGCAGGTTGCAAAGTAATCCTTGTGTATTTTGTTCCTGTTTTGTGAATTGAGGCTCTATGACATTGCAATTCTAGATGGAAAGTCAGAACGGAGTTCTTATTGTGTCTCTTGGTCAACCACTAAGGATTTTCTAAGCCTAGCATGTGTAAATGCCAGGACATAGGATATCAGAATGTTTGCTGTTTTCACATTCATACATTTGCCCAACGTTGTTTTATCCATAATAGTTTTCTTTCTACAATAGTCCACAAGGACAGACACTGCTGTTCTTCACCTGGATACTGCCTTGTTCTTCACCTGGATACTGCCTGGCTTCTTGGACACCATGGTTGATGAGTAACTTTTCAGAAGCTTATTAGTATGAACACGCATCCTTCTAGTCCTACTCATTTACCCCTCATTCAGGGTTTACTGGCCATTAAATTTAATATGTTGCTTTATAAATTTTTAATTATTGCATCATGTTTGTGGGAGGGGTGGTATATAACCCTAAGTGCAGTGCAGGCAGAGGCCAGAATGGGGCTTTAGGTAACAGAGCTGGAGCTTCACACAAGGGTCACTTGTCCAATTGTGGGTTTTAGGACCTGAACTCAAGTCCTCCGCAAGAGCACCATGCAGTTTACTCATGGAGCCATCTTTCCAGGTCCTCCGCAAGAGCACCATGCAGTTTACTCATGGAGCCATCTCTCCAGGTCCTCCGCAAGAGCACCATGCAGTTTACTCATGGAGCCATCTCTCCAGGTCCTCTGCAAGAGCACCATGCAGTTTACCATGGAGCCATCTCTCCAGGCCTCATCTCTATTTTTTCTCCAATGTGAAATATTTTTGTTCATTTTTTTTTTGCCATAAGTTGTTCGAATTTAAAAAAAAAAATTGAAGCCAGACATGGGGGTGCATGTCTTTAATCCTAGCACTTAGAAGGCAGAGGCAGGTGGATCTTTGTGAGTTCAAGTCCAGCCTGTTCTAGAGAGTGAGTTCTAGAACAGCTGGGGCTACAGGGAAACCCTGCCTCAAAAAGACAAAAAAAATACAAATTGAGGAAATTATCACTTGATTCCATATTCTTGTATTATAAAATGGTAAAAAAAAATAATTTTGAATTTCCACTTCACTTTTGAGGTATTTTCTGTGGAGTTGACCTGTGTCCATTTTATTTTTGGTCTTTTTGAGACAGGGTCTCCCTGTAACTCACTCTGTAGACCAGGCTGTCCTTGAACTCACAGATATCCACTTGCCTCTGCCTCCCAAGTGCTAGGATTAAAGGTATGTGCTACCCAGCCAGCTAACCTGACCTATGTGCATTTTATGATACGAAGATAACATATCCATTCTAACAAGGATGACTAAGGGCTCTAGAAATATTTGTACAATAAATGCCATGCTTTTATTAATTTTGCATTATAAACATGCAGCATGTGCAAGTAGGTGTTCATAAATGTGAATATATGTTTTACTTAACATATATTTTATTAGTTGATGGTATATTTAGCACCAGCTTATTAATTTTCCACAATGTTTGATAGTCAAATATAATGAAAATATTTCTGTGTGTCACAGTGAAGGGGCTGTTTATTGATGGATAATGGAATTTCTGATGTAACAGCACATGAAATAACATAGGACTTTCATCATATCAAATGATTTTATTGGGGCTGGAGAGATAGCCTAGCGGTTAAGAGCACCGACGCTCTTGCAGAGGACCCGAGTTCGATCCCCAGCACCCACATGGCGGCTAAGAACCGTCTGTAACTCCCAATTCCAGGAGAACTCCAGTTCCAGGGGAATCTGAGACCCTCTTCTGACCTCCGCAGCATTGCACGACACGGGTGCACAGACCTGCATGCAAACAATACATTCATACACATACAAAAATAAATAATAAAAAAAAAATTAAAAAAATGATTTTATTAAGCCTTCATATGGGTATGAACTTCCAAACCCCCATCAGCTATAAAGCAAGTACATGAACTCTTTTAAATTAACTTCTTGGGGCTGGAGAGATGTCTCAGTGATTAAAAACACTGGTTGCCTGTACAGTGCACCCGGCTTTTATTCCCAGCACACACATGGTGGCTAACAACCACTTAAAACTCCAGTTTAAACATTCAAAGGAAGAAAAGCCTCAGATTGCCATAAACATCGAACCCCTCTGTGGATCCTACATGTAACAACTAGTTATAATGAGTCCTAATGAAACTTACCTTCTAGGTGCCACAAAGGTTCTGATATGAGAGACTTCCTTGCCTTCCCACCCATAGAACAAGGAGAAATATGACAATGATGAGGTCGCTC
>VZQC01003508.1:1383759-1495789 GCA_009823505.1 Rhizomys pruinosus
ATATATATATATATATATAATCAATACAAGTAGGAGAGAACAATAACAACAAAGGAACTGGAAAAAACCTCTGGAAAGACTCAGAAAAAGATGCAGGACATGTATGGCAGAGTACAGGGATTCGAGTGGGGTGGAGGGCATGGAAAAGGAAGTAACTCTAGATTCCATTGAGAAATGATGTAAGACCTATAGAAAAAGTTTAATAACAATAAAAAATAAAAAAGCAGGCATAGATTCCACTGTACTGTGCTGCTTTAAAACAGGGAGTTCTGTAACTCCTTTGGCCTATTCCAGTGACTTAGGGAATAGCCACACAATTTCTAATATGTAGCTGTAGTCACTACAGCTATTTTAACCACAGTTAACAATGTAACTCAAGGCCCACTGTTATGTGGGAGATACTACTGTTTGCATTTTATGCAATTCAATCTGTAAAATTATGTGTCTGATCTTTTATAACTTATGGTTAATACTGAGAGAATTCTGTGAATAAAACTTCTTATGCTAGCTTCCTTGTGATTTATTTTGAAATAGTATCTTACTTTAAATCCTGGAATTTTCTGAAATATGTTTGAGAGACAGTAGTGCTAGAATCATCTAGATCAAGACAGTTGTGGTCTAATGTGACATATTTGTGAGACTAAATTTCTTAGTTTTTAAAAATTTACTTTTGCATTTTGCCATTCATTTATTTCTTATGCTTCACTTAGAATTACTGAATAAGGAAGGATGAATTTTGCAAATTAAAAAAATTAAGTGATTATAGGGTTCCTAGTTTGTAAAGTACATAATAAGAAGCTGTAAGTGAAAGGCCGCTTTATTCCCTCAAATATAGAAAATAAAGAAATCAAAGAATCCAGCATAATTACATACAGAGTGCTCAGACTTTACTGATTTATTTTTATTTTTTTTTAATTTTATTTATTTCTGTATGTGTATGAATGTACTGTCCACATGCAGGTCTGTGCACCCGTGTCGTGTGATGCTGCGGAGGTCAGAAGAGGGCGTCGGATTCCCCTGGAACTGGAGTTCTCCTGCAATTGGAGTTTCGGACGGTTCTCAGCCGCCATGTGGGTGCTGGGGATCGAACCCGGGTCCTCCGTAAGAGCGGTCAGCACTCTAAACTGCTAGGCCATCTCTCCAGCCCCAGACTTTACTGATTTTTAAAGTTACTGAAATGACCATCAGCCTTCTCATCACCTTTTATAACTATTTAAGAACAGTTTAAAAGAAACATTTGTTCAAATCAGATTTGTTCAAAGGGTGCATGGGAAATAATTTTTTTTCTTATTTCAAGTCATTTATGAATTAATGAAGAGAGACAGCAACTATTACCTTCACAGACTCCTCAAAACTTCAAATTATTTTAGAGCATATTTAAAATTGCATCAGTCAATTTAAATATCTGAATTATACAAATACTTTTCTTTAAAAATCAACAGTGACCATTTATTTTCTGATTCATTTTTGTGGTTACTATCTATGACAAATGATATAGGTTTTCTCATTTCAAATAACTATGTATGCCTTTCCTTGTAAGGTCAATTATAAGATAAAGTTTTAGAATAGTAAGTAAATTATTTGTTGAATGCAGCTATGCTAGAAATCTTGAAGGCGATGTGCAATGAGTAAGACAATAGCGTTGTAAAGAATGTAAGTGGGCATGATAGAGATTTTATTCATGGGAAGAAACAACAGCACCTGACATGCTAGGACTACAGGAAGGGGAGACTATTTGTTTATGCATTCTGCAGAACTGGAAATTAATTAATAAATTCAGAATGCATAAACAAATAGTCTCCCCTTCCTGTAGTCCTAGCATTCAAGAGGCCTAGGCAAGATTCTCATAGACCAGCCTCAGATCTCAAACAAACTAGAGAGGTAAAAACTACAAAGAAACAATAGACATTTATAATAACACAAGATATAATGTAAACTGGTAAAACTCAGGAAATAGATACAAATGAAAGTAAGATGTTACAGAAATTAGAACCTTGTTGGAGCTCTGATTCATCCCTGAACACTCTTGTGAGTCATCTCATGCCAGGATGCACTATGCCAAACTCCAGTCACTGCTACAACCTTCTGAAAGGGATGCTCATAATCCTGTGTTGGAGAAGTTCCTGTTCTCAGGCTGTAACCACACATTGACAACTTTCATTGGCCTGCCCTGCAGCTGCTCCTCCAGAGGAACTTCGAGTGTGTCACCACGCCAGGAGCCCCTTCATCACCCCTTAGAACTAAGGGAGGATTCAAGTCAGCTGGATTGGAAACACCGTGATTTACAGCACCACGGTGTCAGACAGCAAGCTGTGAAAACAGCTCTGCTTCAGCCCTCCAGCCAGCAGGCTCCTGGCTGTCCTTGAGCTACTCAGAAGTACGGACGTTAATGAAAACACCTTGGCAGATGCACCATTTAAAGAGAGTACGAACTAATATGTTGGAGGAAGGACTGGAAGCAAGGCCATGGTGCTGCTCTAACTGTATCTACAGAGAGTCCAGACTAGCGATGTTTTCATGTGATACTTACTGGCCTATACCACGCTTCTCACCAATAACAGAGGCACCTGATAGCAGAGAACGCTATTTTGCAAAACTGTTTCAGTGTAAATTGACTCCAACCCTGGAAGACTGCAACTGCAGCTCTGGTCAGGCTACGCATGTAAAAATAATTTTTGAGTGACTGTGCCCCTTTGTGACCTACCATTAGGAAAATTCTGAAAGCTGTAGATGTGTTAAATATTTCTATTTTTATTGTCATTTGTTTAAGACAGGGTCTCACTCTAGCTTCAGCTGGCCAAGAAGACCCTATGTTAACTATGCTGGCCTATAGAGATTCCTGGGCTCCTGCCTCTCAGGTCCTGGGATTAAAGGCATGCACCACCATGCTTGGCAGTATTTAATATTATTATTGTGATGATGGTCTTATAGATACACACACATGTCAAAACTTGTCCAACTATAGATTTGATTGTATATAAATCATCTTTCTATTGATATGTTTATGAAATAATTTGTGTTCAATAGTAGTTAATGATAACAGTACACTATAAACAATAAATGTATTTTATTTTATTTATTATTATTATTTTTTTTTGGTCTTTTTGAGACAGGGTCTCCCTGTAGTCCCAGCTGTCCTGGAATTCACTCTGTAGACCAGGCTGACCTTGAACTCACAAAGATCCACCTGCCTCTGCCTCCCAAGTGCTAGGATTAAAGGCGTGCACCACCACACCCAGCAAACAATAAATGTACTTTAACTAGATTAAGTACATTTGCTCTGTAAATGCATATCGACTTGCTCAAATCATTTCAAGATTTCAAGTAGATTTAATCCTGTGTGGTAGTTGAATGAGCGTGTCCCCTTTAGGTATTTAAGTATTCAGACATTTTGTTCCCAGTTGGTGGCACTATTGTGGGAGATCTTTGAAGGCATGGCCATGCTGGAGGAAGTATGTCACTGGGGGGGTGGGCTTAGTGAGTTTAACAAGCTTTGCTACTATCCAGATGGTCTCTCTCCACCATTCCTCCCTGTCACATTGGACTCTAGTTCCCTGGAATTGTCAATGTCAATCATAAGCTCAAATAAACTCTTTGTGTTATAAGTTCCCTTGGTCATCGTGGTTTTATCATAGCAACAGAAAAGTGACTCATACATCCTGTATGTGAAAGGAATGCTTATTTTCATCACATGGTGTAGATAGAAGAAATGAACTTGAAAGAATGCATGTTAATGACTAACGGAAATGAGTGCAGTGTTGGATTTTTTCCTCAAGTAGGAACTATTTCTGTCAAGTTTTTAACTTTTTTACTTATTTGTATTTTATGTGTATGAGTGTTTTGCATACCATGTTTAAGCACTCTCCATAGAGGCCAGAAGAGGGCGTTGGATCCCCTGGAACTACATGGGCAGTTGTTAGCTGCCATGTGAGGGCTGGGAAGCAAAACTTCATCGTTTGTAAGAACAGCAAGTGCTCTGAACCACTGAGTCATTTCCCCAGCCCTTGTGCATTAACTTTTAGCTAAGAATTAGAGAAGTGATTTTGCAGATATATTAAAAGTATAAGATAATAGCTGGGACAGGCCCAATGGTTAAATGAGGTGTGATGTTAAGGCCCACCGCATGCAAGTAAATCCCAGTGGGTGTGGTGGCCTATCTGGATCTTAGCACTTGGGAGATAGAGCGACAGCAAGAGGTTTCCCTAGAGAATCCCAATTAACCACCTTCAGGTTCAAGTGAGAGCTCCTTCCTCAATAGATATGACAGCTGTCTAGAAAAACTCCCAGATATCTGCATGCACATGCACACGCACACATATGAACATTCAAGCATACATGTACACATACCAAACATATATACTATAAAATGAAGGAAATAATTTATATCATCTCATGTAGTGCTTAGCACATTGTGTGTTACCAGAAAGAAAATGGACATTCCATCTGTGTCGACAGATGATATGTGTCTCGTTAGTAGTTCATTACAATTGTACATTACTAATCATACTGGGTTAGCTTTCTGTGCTGTGATAAAACACCATGACTAAAGCATCTGAAGGAAGGATGGGTTTACTTTGCATTATAGTTCCAAAGAATCCAAAGGGAGCAGGAAGCTGGCAGCTCCTGTTCTCATCCTCACACAGGGAGCGGAGTGAGCAGACAGGAAGTAGGAGCACGGTCAGGCTGTATACACCTGTAGCCCAGCCCCAGTGATGTGCATCCTCCTTGATATTCTGTCACCTCCCCTAACAACACCATGAACTGTGGACCAAGTTCTCATATGCATATGCCTCTGAGGGACAATATTCATTCAGTTGACCACACATATCAGAGAGGAAACAGTTAAAGAACTTGTGATTTAAACAGGACTGAGTAAATGGTACAAAACAGTCTTTTCAGAACTGAGCAAGTCAATTATGTTAAGGAATTGACACTATACATGGAGTAATAATTTTTGAGGTATATGGATTATATCCACCTTAGAATCTTCTTATTTATGTACAATGGGCATTTCTAGAAAGTTATCTACAGTTTTAGTCTGTTTGTAGCATAATGAACAGGGGACGATGGGTGATTGCCAACCTTAGCAAAAGTCAGAGCCAGCAGGGATCCTACAGAATAGCTGCTGTATGCTGTGTGCCTCAGCCCTACACTCTTGGCCTGGGCCCTTGAAGATGTAATATTTTAGGGAGGATGGCTCACTTCATAAATTCTGATCTGTGATTCGTTTCTCCATATCTTCTTGATGCTGCTGCCTTTGTAATTAGATAATCAGAGAAACCATATCAACTTTAAACAGTGGAGAGGGCATCAAGATAACTTCAGAAAGGTTGTGCTGCTATAAATTTTTTTAACAACTGCAATAGCTTGTTTAGACTTTGCTTTATAAGGTCTTTGGACAAGCTGGTGGAGGGGGAAGTCACCTCTTAAACTCCATGCAGTGCTTCTGACTCACAACTCAGGTTAATAGGCCTTGGCATCAGCCTGAAGTTGTCCATTGGCTATTGATTCTGGTTATGAAAGAGACGATGTTCTAGTGTCAGAAAAAATTAAAATCACAACAAAACTGTTAAGGCATCAAGACAAATCACTTCAAAGACTAAATGTGGCATACAGACTCATAAAAACAGGGTTGGAAAATAATTTAAAGAGCATAACTACATATCAACATCACATTATGTATTTCTTTTAAGAAGACTTTTGTATTTATTTATATGTAAATTATATGAGTTCTTATATAATCTGCTTAGGAATAAATAATGATGATAAAAATTAATAATTAAAATAAATATTTTAAATATATAAATATATATGTGATATCTATTGGCATAACACCAGGTATTGAGAAAAATTGTAGCATTCACACAAATATCCATGCTTATGGATAATTTTGCTTGGCAAGTTAGTGAAAAATATTTCTTAATTGATTAAGTGAAACTACAAGTTACTAAAGCCTCTGGTCCATAAAAAAATAATATAATAACTTCTGAAGAGTAGAGAAATCAAAGTCATATGTGATTTATTTAATCACTGGTTAAGCAGTATTTTTTGTTTATGCTAATAAGCTCTATGGAGATTTTGAGAAAAAAAAAACATGCAGCTTTCTTTTTCTTCTCATTGGACATACGTGAAGGTGTAAAATGAGAATAAATATATAATCTGACAAGTGAGAATGTAACTTAAAATTGATAAGAATTCAAATGAATTCAAGGTAAACAGAGTAATCTGATCAAGACTGAGTTTAAGACACAAGACTAAAACACCATTTGAACAAGATTTGAAGAATAAGTGATTCATGCATAAGGCTAGGGGATGTCTTGCAGGTGGCAGTAAACTTGGCAATAAAGACTGGTCCCACATTGGCCTGACTCCTTGTTATCCTTCAAGTTCACCTCTTGAGAAACTAGACTTGATTTACTGACTGCTCCAAAAAGAGTAAGACCTTGCTTAGAAAGATGACTGAAGGCATGAAGATCATGATGGTACTTATAAGATATTCCTGTGTTGCAGCTTTGAAGAATTTGTGAATCATAGGAATTTAATGAGACTGTGACTGTACCTGCCTGACAGAAAAGTGATTATGACATGCTGAGACATTCCCATAGGGTTCTTCTGTTTCCGAATGTTGTAATATCTCTTGAACAAAACATATAAGCATGTGCAGACATGAGCACATCACCCTGTGTATGAACATAATCATGCACATGATGCTCAAAACAGAAGAGGTATAACCATGTGCATAAATACATTGACCCTCCATAGAAGAAGTTGTTTCAGAATGTCAGATCAAATTACTGTAATTTCTGGAGTTGTTAAAGTGCTGAATATCAGGTGATAAACCCAAGAGTGATATGCGTAAGGACATATATTGCTAAGATTTCAATATTAAATTTCCCTAAACAGTCTCCTGCATTTAAATGTTTGAAAACCAGGTAGTGATGCTATTTGGGGGCTGATCAAATTTTTTAGATGTGGGCATTCCTGGAGGAAGTACCCAGCCTTGCTTCCTATCACATTTCTCTGCCTCCTGATTCATGCAGAAGTGAACAACCTTCCTTAACTACAGCCTCACCCTCCCATTACACAATGAGCTGGATTAAGTCTGTCCTCTTTTAAGGTGATTTAGCCAAGTGGTTCAGTCTTGTGGTAAGAAAAAAAAATATTTCAAAAAGATTCAAAATTACATTTTAACTACTGAAACAAACTTAATTAGATACTATCTTACCATTTATTCTCTCTCTCTCTCTTTCCCTGTGAGCCATTTCTTTTTTTCAGATTATTTTTTTGTGTTTTTATTGATGTTTTGTATATCTCAGACATCCTTTTTCAATTCAGTTTAGGCATATTCCCTTTTCCCTTCCCCCCCAGTCCACTCCAGATCATGCATTCTGCCATAAATATTCTGCATCTTTCTCTCAGTCTTTTTTATGCTTAGAAATTCACACTTCCTCCATTACTTTTATATTACTCTAAAATAAGGATACATATTCTCCATCCATATACAGTAATTACAGAGACAGAAAATAAGTGGTGGGTGGATTCTAGAGCCCCTTGAGAGATTTATATTATAACAACATAGTTGCTTTCAGATAATGTTGTTCAGCTTCCCTTTCATCTGGGGGATTTGGTGTTAGCATCCACACATGAAGGAAATCATTCGCCATTTGTTTTTCTGGGACTGTGTTACTTCACTCAGCACAATGGCTTTGAGGCTCCAACCATTTACCTGCAAAGTTCATAATGTCAATTTTCTTTACAGCTGAGTAATACTCCATTGTGTAGATGTACCACATTTTTGTCATCCACTCATCCGTTGAGGAGCATTTGGGTTGGTTGAAGCTATTCTCTATTGTGAAGAGAGCTGCAATAAACATGGATGTGCATGTATCTTTGCTGAAGGATGAGTCTTTTGGGTATATACCCAGGAGTGGTATGAATGGGTCAGGTGGTAGGTTAATTTTGAATCTTTTAAGGCTTCTCCACACTGCTTTCCATAATGGTTGTACAAATTTACATTCCCAACAGCAGTGGATGAGTGTTCCCCTTTCCCTACAATCTCCGCATCTGTTGTCTTTTGGGATTTTGTTGTTGTTGTTGTTGTTTGTTTGTTTTTTATCTTAGCTAGTCGTATCTGAGTGAGATGATATATAAGAGTGGTTTCAATCTGCATTTCCTTAATTTTTAATGATGTTGAACACTTTTTAAGATGTTTATCAGCCATCTTTACTTCCTCACTTGTGAAGTCTCTGTTCAGCTCTTTACTCCATCTTTTGAGTATGTCATTTGTTTTCTTATTTCTTTGGTTTTTGAGTAGTTTATATATTCTCTTTTTATTTTTTTTATTATTATTTATTTCTGTAATGTGTATGAATGTATTGTCTGCATGCAAGTGTGTGCACTCTTGTCGTGCAGTGCTGCGGAGGTCAGAAGAGGGTGTTGGATTCCCCTGGAACTGGAGTTCTCCTGGAATTGGAGTTTCAGATGGTTCTCGGCCGCCATGTGGGTGCTAGGGATCGAACCCGGGTCCTCTGCAAGAGCGTCGGTGCTCTTAACCGCTAGGCCATCTCTCCAGCCCCAGTAGTTTATATATTCTTGACATTAATGCTCTGTCAGATGTAACACTGATAAAGATTTCCTCCCACTCTGTGGATTTTCTCTCCACTTCCTTGATTTTTTCTTTTGCTGTACAGAAGCTTTTGATTTTGATGAGGTCCCATTTGTGGACTATTGACCTTACTTCCTGTGCAGCTGCTGTCTGATTTAGAAAGTCTTTTCCTACACCAATGTCTTGTAGGTTGTTCCCAACTTTTTCTTCTATCACTTTCAGGGTTTCAGTCTTCATGGTGAGATCTCTGATCCACTTGGAGTTGATTTTTTTACAGGGTGTGAGGTAGAGGTTTAATTTTGTTCTACAGATGATGATATGATATTGCCAGCACCATTTGCTGAAGATGCTATCCTTCCTCCATTGAGGTTTTTTGTCCCTTTGTCAAATATGATGTTGCTTAAATTGTATGAGCTCAAGTTTGGATCTTCAATTTTGTTCCATTGGTCAAAGGGTCTGTTATTGTGCCAGTATCAGGCTATCTTTTTTATTTATTATTATTATTTTTATTTTATTTTTTAATAATACATCATAAGTAATGAATACAAGCATCCTTCATGTAAAACCAATTTGCAAGTAACTATGCCCAAATTTTTTATGTGTATGAGTGTACTGTCTGCATGTAGGTTTGTGCACCCATGTTGTGCAATGTTGCAGAGGTCAGAGAGGGTGTTGGATTCCCCTGGAACTGGAGTCAAAGACGATTCTCAGCATGTGGGTGCTGGGGATCTAACCTAGGTCCTCTGCAAGAGCAGTTGGTGCTCTTAACTGCTAGGCCATCTCTCCAGCCCCAAAGGCTGTCTTTATGAATATGGCCATGTAATATAGTTTGAAGCCTGGTAAAGCAACACCCCCACCCCCCCCAAATTGCATTTATCAATCAGGGTTGCTTTAGCTTTTTGGAGTCTTTTTTTTTCATATAAATTTAAGGATTATTTTCCAAGTCCGTGAAGAAGCTCATAGGGATTTTGATTGGGATTGCATTGAATATTTATATTAATTTGGGTAAAATTAATATTTTTACTCTATTAATTTTCCCAATCCATGAACATGGGAGGTCCTTCTATCTTTTGGTGTCATTTTCAATCTTTTTCTCCAGGGGTTTAAAATTATTGTTGTAGAGGTCTTTGGTATTTTTGGTTAAGTTTCTTCCCAGATATCTTAATATTTTTGAGGCTATTGTGAGTGGGAGGGAAGTTCTTCTTATAGTCCTTCTCCACTTGTTTATTGGTGTAAAGAAAGGCTACTGATTTTTCTAGGTTAATTTTCTAGCCTGCCACTTTACTAAAAACCCTTAATCATTTCTAGTTTCTAGAAGCTTTCTGGTGGAGTTTTAGCATCCCTTAGGTAAACTATCATATCATCTGCAAAAGGGGAGAGCTTAACTTCTTCTTTAACTATTAGTACTCCTTTAATTTCCTTCTCTTTTCTTATTGCCCTAACAAGTGTTTCAAGCACTATGTTGAAGTGGAGTGTCGATAAAGGGCAGCCTTGCAGGGAAATGGTTCCAATTTTTCTCCATTTAGGATGATGTTGGCAGTGGATTTGCTATATATGTCTTTGATTGTGTTGAGGAATGTTCCTTTCAGTCCTATTTCCTATAGGACTTTAAACATGAAGGAATGCTGGATCTTGTCAAAGGCTTTTTCTGCAGCAACTGAGATGATCATGTGGTTTTTGTCTTTAAGTCCATTTATGTGTTTTATGATATTTATTGATTTACTTATGTTGGACCATTATCCCTGCATCTCTGGTATGAATCCAACTTGATCATGATGGATGATCATTTGATGTGGGTCTGTATGTGATTTGCAATATTTTTTTGAGATTTTTTGCATCTGTGTTCATGGATGAATATCTGAATCCTGGGAACTAACAAAGCTTAACCAAGAAGAGATTGACAGTTTAAATAGACCCATAATATTTAAGGAAATTGAAGATGTAATAAAAAATCTCCCAACTAAAAAAAGCCCGGGCCCAGATGATTTCACCACAGAATTCTATAAACATTTAAAGATGTCCTACAACCATTGCTACTCAAACCATTTAGAAGGATACACACAGAAGGGCTGGAGAAATGGCTCAGTAGTTAAGAGCACCAACTGCTCCTGCAGAGGACCCGGGTTTGATTCCCAGCATCCACATGACAGCTAAGAACTGTCTTTAACTCCAGTTCCAGGGGAATCCCATGTCCTCTTCTGACCTCTGAGGCATTGCACAACACGGGTGCACCAACCTGCATGCAGACAGTACACTCATACACATAAAAATAATAAATAAATAAATAAATAAATAAATAAATACAAACAGAGGGAATTGTCCCAACCTCGTTCTATGAAGCCAGCATCACTCTAATACCAAAACCAGGCAAATATACAAGCAAAAAAGAAAGCTATAGACCCTGTGAGCCATTTCTAATTAAATTATTTGATGATACTAACAGGTTCAATGTTGAATTTTTGTCCATTTACACTAGTAAAAGTACAGTTTTCTTTTGAGTGTAGAGTGTTTCATATTACAGTACTTAATTAGGTCTTGCTTATATTTGCTTTATGTAAAACAAGTTCATTTAACATCTTAGGAAATTGAGAAAGGCATTAATATACCTATTCTATAAATTAAAACATAAGAACCTGAGAGTTGAATCTACCAAATTGCCACTGTTAGTCAGGGAGTGGTTTTCAACTCAATGTTTTCTCCGAAGCTCACATTCTTTCATCATCCAAATGTTCATCACAATCTTACATTAAAATAATTTCCCCCTTTTTTCCCCCAAGAATAGATATTTTGTAGTAAAACTCCCTGCAGTCTGTGCATTTATACACAGAAAATGGCTTTGTTTTCTTAGAATATACAGAAAATTATTGTTGAAAACTAGCCTAGATTCTGAATTCAAAACCATAAAAGTAAAATCCACACTTAGAAGTGCGCCCTTAATAGACAAGATATGCTTTCAATATCTTTCATTATTATGACACAATTAAAGATGCCCATGATGGTGTTAACTAAAAGCCAATCTTTGACCCTTGGTATATGTGGAGATACTTTATGTGCTGGAGAAATAATATTCCTTGAGAAACTATTGGGATGTGTGAAAATCACTGTTAGTGTTGATTGAGGATCCCATACATAAGGTACAAAAAGACCTTGTATACCCCATATCTGTACACTTGATTTCTTACATCATAATGTGTAAGCAATTCCTCTCCTCTTCAGCCCTCAGTAGTTTTGTGGTTTGGGTTTTCTTTTTGCAGTCCACACAGAGCTGTCTAACATGTGTGCATGAGCAGCAGGCCTCTGCCATGCTCAACAAGAGCTGTTACCTTTTTTTTTTTTTTTCCATAAAGCCAGTGTCATTTAGTTCGTTCAATTTACTTAGTGGGAATGCCCTACCTTACTACTTAACTGCATGAAATTCAGACAAATCATTTAAACTGTAGACTACATTATCATATTAACTGCTACCAGATGAAGACTTTATAACCCATTACCTCCCCTTTATTTTGTTGATTATTTCATTTTCTGTGAAAATAAATTTTAACTTGATATTATTTTCTTACACGGACTGAGCTTTTTGTGTGCTAAAAGAATAAAATAAAATAAAATAAAATAGGGGCTGGAGAGATGGTTCAGCAATTAAGAGTGCCGATTGTTCTTGCAGAGGACCCGGGTTTCAATTACCAGCACCCACATTGCAGCTAAGAACCATTTTTAACTCCAGTTAGTTCCAGGGAAATGCAATACCCTCTTCTGACCCCTGCAGCATTGCATGACATGGGTGTGCCAACCTACATGCAGACAGTACACTCATACACATAAAATAATAATAAAAATATTTAAAAAATGAAATCAAACACTAAAATAAAATAAAATGAAATAAAATAAAATAAAAATTGACCAAGTCAGTTTTCTCCCACTCCTTCTTTTTGGACTTTTTATGTTTAGACATATTCTACATTTTAGTTATTAATCCATATTTTTTTTATTTTTTATTTTTTATTTTTTTTTATTTTTTTATTTTTTATTTTTATATGTATGAATGTATTGTCTGCGCACCCGTGTCGTGCGATGCCGCGGAGGTCAGAAGAGGGTCTCGGATTCCCCTGGAACTGGAGTTCTCCTGGAACCAGAGTTGCAGACGGTTCTCAGCCGCCATGTGGGTGCTGGGGATCGAACCCGGGTCCTCTGCAAGAGTGGTCGGCGCTCTTAACCGCTAGGCCATCCCTCCAGCCCTATTAATCCATATTTATGGATTCTCATATTTGTTTTAGGACAAGAGTATAATTCCATTTTTTATGCGTGAACTTGCCATTTTTCCAAATGTCAATGTTGATGAGATCATTTTTTTCCCAACTGTGTCTTCAAGCTGGTCTCACTGAACATCCAACAGTCATATATGATTATAATTATTCCTGAGTTTTCTGTCTTTTTTATGACATTCTTAGCCTTTTTATTGGTGGAATCTGGAGTCTGCTAAGTTAATACATGTTATCAGTCACAAGAATGTTCATTCAGAAACAGGTAGATAAGGTGTGGCTATTTATGGAGTTAAAGATGTCCCAGATAATTTGTGAATAGGTTCTGGATCTGCAACACTCCCAACTCTCCACAGTCATTGAAGTGCTAATAGGCTGGTCACCCTTGCAGGGCATTCAATCCAAGATGCAGGATTTTCTTTCTGGGAACTTTGTCTCAGAGTTCCCCAACTGGCCAAGCATCTTGTGTATGAAGGGGCTACATATGATTTCTCATGTTGCTAGGAAGGCTTATTCCTAGAATCTGATGTAGATGAGTCTCAGTTGTGGGGGAGATAGCAGTCTTCAAAAGAGTGGAATAGCTTGCTGGTAGAGCCAATAAGAAAGAAATTCGTTCATCATGTCAAAACTATTAGCTATCAGGATCCAGATCTTACTCTTTTCTTTTGTCTTCTGTATCTGACATAACATTTGCATTTGACAGATAATAGAATGATTATACTTAAAATAATCAAAACACTGCTCAACCTAATGGAGTACTAACATATTAAAGAAACATTAAAAAAATGAGATTACCTATGTTACCCCTGTATTTACAATTATCTGTCCTCTATGAACTATTTTACCTATATTTGGAGCATTTAAACAAATCTATTATCTTTTACTTTTTGTTTTTTCTTTAGATCAGCTGTATCTTATAGTTATAACCTTATATAGTGGCCAGCACTAACTCTAGTAGTTTTTATTTGTGGATAATTACTTATTTGTTTTGTGACATTTGTATCATACCAGATTGAAAAGGGAAAAAAGAGAGTCCCCTAGAAGGTTCGTAGTCTCATTCATAAAATAATTTAAGAATGAACCCAAGAGGAAGTTTTAGGACAATTTTATTAGAATTTTAAATAAAATCCTCAGGACAGGCAAGCTGGGACTCTCAGCATCTGTCCTGAGGGAGAGGATGTAGTTGAGAAGGAAAATAGCCAATTGGTAGCCACGTGGTGAGGAAAAAGAGGCTTTAGAAAAAAAGTAGAAGACTATAAAATGCTAGGGCAGCCCAAAGCATCAAAGAAAGCATTAGAGAAGGAGTATGAAGAAGAAAAGTAGAGATTATGCTTTTCTGAAGAATTCAGAAAAATGGGAAGACTTACAGAGACCTACAAGTCTGTGGCTGGATACAGAAATACTGCACTGGGAAGTAGGACACCAGGCAGGAAAAGTTCACTATCTCATTATCACAGCAGGGATTCTGCCCATCTACTTAGCATGACTTAAGATGGACCTGTCTTCCCAGGAGCATGGTCCCATGACCAGATGATTGACCTGTGAAACTGGAAAGGTAAGATTCTTAACAGATAGAATAGAGATTATATAGTGTTTAACCAGTTAATATGATGTTGGCTATTTGCTACTCTTACAAAATATAATTTGTAAAGAGAAATGAAACATTATAGAAGAAATTACATAACACTCAGTTCTGTCCTATTCCACTAAAATATATGTGTGAATATAAGATTCCATATTTAGTGTATGGTAAGAAATTTCAGTTGTCTAGTGTTAGGACACCAGTAGGGTTTTCTCTAGGCTCTATGTCCTCCCAAGTTCTGTGCATTTGACTGAATTTACAGTGGCTCTCATTGGTTCACTCCCATTGGGATTGTTCCAAGTCCAGTTAGATAGCTGTGGACTGTCCCAAAGAGAACGGTGCCTCCACTGTACCAATAGAGACAGTTTGCGGAGGAGCTCATCAGGGTTGTGAGGGATTAGGGCTTGGCTGTACCACTGATTGATTTTCTCCCTTAGCAGTTTGCACATTGTCTAGCTTTATGAGTGCTTAACTTCATAGTCCACTCATCACCAAAGCTACTCTTTTCAACAGTGAAGCAAAAGGACTGACCATGGACTAAGAACTACAAAAGACTCAGTACTGTGGGGTAAGAAAAAGTATGATTTACCTAGTATTCCTAGATAAGCTGACTAGACTCCAGCAGATCTATTTGAGAGCTTGACTGGATAGGGCTTAGCTTGGATGTTGTAACACATGAGCTATGATGCGGAGTTGGGGTATGGTTGGATTGGGTTTGATTGGAAACCATTGTATGAACTGTATAAATGCTCAATAAAATTTATAAAAAATTATGTGTAAGATTTTAGGCCAGTGCCAAACTCTTTTTTTTTTTTTTTTTTTTTTTTTTTTTTACTATTAATGCTTGGTAATATTAGATTCAATAAGGAAGTATTATGCTTCTATGTTTCCTTCAACTTCTCAGATTGTTTTGGGTTTTGAACTGCTTGTGGCTGAATATGAATTTTAGAATGGTTTCATTGTTATGAAAAATGTCCTGAGATTTTGATAGGGATTTTTGTTCAATTTAAACACAAATAAGTTTATGACACTTTAAGTATGTGAATATCAATTCTTCTAATCTCCAAAACTATATCTCTTTATTCTTTTCTGTTTTTGTCAGTTTTGCTTCAATGTGCTATCATTTTCAAGATACATGTCTTAGGATAAATTTAATTCTAAGTATTTCTTTCATTTTGAAACTAATATAAATAGGACAGTTTCCTTGGTTTCTTTCTATCACCATAAATAAATACTCATTTTACATGTTGATATTTTACCTATATTACTTTATCTAATTAATCTACTATAACATTTTTTGGAGCCTTTAAGTTTTTCTACACATATGATGATGTGTTCTGCATTCAGAGATAAATTTCTCTTTCAAATTTGAAGGACTTTCTTTTTTCATGTTTGATTGCTCTTGTTAAGTATTCTAAGTTCTATGCCAAACATACAAAGAGAGATCACATATGTGGAATGGATTAATGTCCAAAGTATATAAACATAAAATGAAATAGTAGTAAATAGATTGTAATTAAATATGAAAGTGACCAAAGAATGGCGGCCAAGACCCGTCTGAAACTCCAATTCCAGGAGAACTCCAGTTCCAGGGGAATCCGCCACCCTCTTCTGACCTCTGCGGCATTGCATGACACGGGTGCACAAACTTGCATGCAGACAGTACATTCATACACATACAGAAATAAATAAAATTAAAATAAAAAAAGAATCATAAATTCATGAGAAAGTATTCAACATTGGAATTCTTTGGGAAAATGCAGATCAAAACTGCAATAGTAGGTCACTTTGCATTTTAATATGCACCTTACATAAAAGACAATAACAAATATTAATAAAGGTGGTAGAAAGAGAACCCTTGGGTAATGATTTGGGAATGTTCATTATTTATAGTGTTCTGGAGAGAATTAGTATAGGGCTTAAAATGTAAATTAAGACAGATATAAGAAGAAAAATGCTAAATGATTTCATTCACATGTGCAATCTAAAAAGCTGAGAAATCACATAAACAAAATGAATTGTGGTTCCCTCAAAAGTGATAGGGAGGTGAAGGAGTGAGGAAGAGGGCAGCAAGACCAAGCTAGGATTTGTTTGAGATGAACAATCACCTGACAAGACTCAATGCTTCCTGGACCTCAATTGGTGACCATGGGAAGGGAAAACCCCAGTGTGGAATACAAAGGCAGAACTGATGGTGGTTTGCTCTTGCCAAAGAGGAGCCTTCAAACATGACACCTTTCAGCCTAATAAAGAAAAACAAAGGGCTGGAGAGATAGCCTAGCGGTTAAGAGCACCGACTGCTCTTGCAGAGGACCCGGGTTCGATCCCAGCACCCACATGGTGGCTAAGAACCGTCTGTAACTCCAATTCCAGGAGAACTCCAGTTCTAGGGGAATCCGACACCCTCTTCCGACCTCCGCGGCATTGCACGACATGGGTGCACAAACCTACATGCAGACAGTACACGCATACACATACAAAAATAAATAAAAATTAAAAAAAAGAAAAAAAGAAAAACAAATCATGAGCTGAAGATGCTAAAACCTATTATATATGTGGCATGCACATGTGCATATTTTGGAATGATGCATATTGGAAGGAATAACAACAACAAGAACAGCAACAACAACAGAAAGATTGCGTCAAAGAATTGATTGAAATGTTGAATGCTGGAAACAGTAAACTTAAATTTTGAGAGAGACAGAAAAAGATTAAAAACTTTTTTTGGCAGAATGCATGAGCTCTGGTGGGGAGGGGTGGGAGAGAGGGGGGAACAGGTCTAGATTTGATTTGTAATTCTGTATGAAATGCACAGAGCTTCAATAAAAACTTGGCTTAAAAAACGAATCACCTTTCACCCCAATCGCAGCCCCTACATTCTACCACTCCCCCTCTTCTGCAGATTGTTCCTTAGGCTTAGAGACGGGGCACAGGTGGACAAGAAGCACAACAGTCTACTTTGTCTGGAGATGTCGTTTTGGACTCTGATCAGTTCTGGCTGTTTCCTTTCATGGGCTGACCATTTGTCCAGGGATAAGCTTTCAATCCTACTAATGAAGCACAAGCGATTAGATATATACGTATTTAAACATTGCTAATTACTATGGTAGGTTACGTTGGTATAGACACAGATGTTTGGATGGTGTGTTAATCCCTGGATTACTTTTTTTTTTTTTCATGAGAAAGATGACAAGGCCTTACTGTGGTGTATAAATCTCCTAATCACTAGAGGGTATAAGCTTGTGGCAACATCCATGAGTTATTCCTCGAAGGAGAGAGCTAATAATCAAATAAATTTGGGATATAAAGACATATGGCTGCCACTGCTGCACAGTATCTCCAAGCAGGTGAGGTGTAGCTGATGTTGTTGGAGGAGTCTTGCTTGATTCAAGGAGACCAACATTTGCTTTATTGGTTCAGTGGCCTTTGATAATACTCTCTGGTATTCCAGAGACCAACTGTATACTTGTAAGTGCAATCTGGATACATTCCTCCCATGGTTACATCAGGTCATTGCCAGCAGGGCGGGCCTTACCACCTCTTTTCTTGCAGATATCCCAGTTTACAGGCAATAAGCCTTTACCTTTTTCTTTGGGGGGGGGGCTTGGGTCCCCTGGCTAACATCTCCTTGGCAGAATAATTCATTGCTGCTATCAGTGCTCTCCTGTATTAATATATTTTGCTTATATGCACCACTTAAAGAGACTTTAGTATTATATTTGGTTCTGAATAGAGAATAATCCTTTTTACAGTTCCTATGTATATTAGTCAATTAAAGAAAGCAGTTTTACCAGTTTTATAAGAGATTACTTCTATAACAGTCAGCTCTAATTTACAGTTAGAGGATGACTTCATTACCACCATGTTTTTCTTTGTTCTATGAAAAAGAGGTAAGGAGGTCTCTCATATTGAAACTGTGCTGCACCTAGAAGGTAAAATAAAGTTCATTAAGACTCACTGCAAACAGATGTTACAACTATGGTCCTCAGATATGTTTAATGCCTGTAGCAGTCCGAGGCTATTCCTTCCTTAGTGTGTAAGTTGGGTGAACTTCTCTCTGGTATTTCTTGGTACAACATACACGACGGAAAGCCTTCCGTCATAAAAATAATCTTGTCCCCTGGTTAGTCCCTTAAGATTAATTGAAATTTTTTACAAAAGGGTTAATATATAACTGTAGCCCCCCTTTTTTTTATTTTTATTTGAATTTTAAAAAATGATGACCCATGAGCTCGCGCAAAAGGCAGGTTGTGGGCACACATACATATAGGCAGGGAATCAAGGTGTAAATTTCATCAAATTTTGTCCATTTTTTTTTTGGGGGGGTGACGGTATGTTTTAAGTTTGGGAAGCAAACTTAATTCTTAAGTTAAATTATCACCCTACAGGTAAAAGAGGATGCTACAAAAAAGATGGAGTCTGCAAACACAAAACTTTAATAGAGAACATTTGTATATTTGGAATGCCCCAAAGTAATTGTTATATAAATTTTAAGTAAACTACCATGTAATTTTTTACATTAACATTATACATTAATCGACTATAGACCCATGTCCATCTCCCTCCCCTCCCACCCCTCCCGGGTCACCATTTCAGTCAGTTTTTCTGATGCAGTCTTCTATTGCTGTCTCTGTTGTTGGTCTTTTAATATGCATCCCTATCCACAAAAGTATTTATAACTGGGTTATTGATGCCTAGACCACAGATGAGGGGTACTATTCATCGTTTGTTTTTTCTGTGATTGTTTTACTTCACTTAACATAAATATCTTCCAGTTCCATCCAGTACCGCAAAGTTTCATGATATCACATCGTTTCTTGATTGCTGGCTGAACTCCTGTGTACATCTAAACACAACATTATTTCTATCCACTCGTCAGTTGAGGGGCATTGGGTGGTTCCAGTTCAGCTTTTTTGTTGCTATTGTGAACAGAGCTGCAATTACAATCTAGCTGTGCCTGTATGTTACTGGTAGGATGAATCTTTGGGTTATATAACCAGGAGTGGTAATGACTGGGTCAAATGGCAAGCTCAATTTCAGTCTTCCAAGGGTTCACACTTCTTTCCATAGTGAACTGTAACAAGTTTTAATATTCCCGCCAGCAATGGAAATGAGTAAAAACTACAACAATATAAGTCCCTGGACACTTTATTTGATCAACTTTGATTGAACAATTCCAAGACCCTCCAGCTGGATGGTGGGATCCTTGGCCTGTGTGGGCTAGGGCACAACTGCGTGCAAATTGGTTTTAATATGAAAGGATTCTTGTGATAAAAAAAAAAGGAGCTAGACACATTTGAACTAACTGGGAAATAATAAAATGTTAGTTTTTTTATTTATAGTTTGAATTGGGTTGGTCTCTACATTTTTCTGAAATACACAACATCCCCTTGTAACACGTTCTTTTACTTGTACGACAGTTTAAAGGAATAAGCTTAAATTTTACTTCCCCAATAAGTAGAAGTCATAGTCAGTCATATATAGCGTAAAAGAGCAAAGTGGTTATTGGTAAATTTTATTTAGCAGGTGCTCAACTCTGCCCAAGCTTTATCCACAAAGAATAGGATATTTTAAGGCCTAGTGAATTGTTTTTAGATGAGTGTAAATTTAGGTGTAGGTTTTTGGTGGAAATGGTAATACAAATTGAACTAATTGGGAATATAAAAATTGTTTTCTTATCGCCTTGTGATATTGGGTTGTAAGTCCGCCAATGGCCCTCCCGTTTTTTTTTCGTCTGCATTGCTACCACCTCACCTGTCTAACCTTTTCTTTTCACTTGTCGACAATTTAAAGGAACAAGCTTAAATTTCCTTCCAAATAAGTAGCATACAATAATGAGAACCAGTTTGGGTAATTGTAAGGAAAGGCTATGCCCTTGCTCCTATTTTGGGGAGTTGTAAACAACTTAGGCAATACTATAGGTCAAAATATAAAAACCTAAAAAAAAAAAAAAAAAAAAAAAAAGAGTGAGGTAGGAGGTGGGGTAGTATCCTTTCTGGGATACAAATGGAAAAACTCTGTGTTCAATCCTATTGAGAAATTTTCAATTTTTCTGATCTGGAAACTAACAATGGGAGGAGATTTATGTGTTCCCACAGTTCAACAAGTCACCAATCTAAAAGCCTGAAAACATACAACTTATGGCTGTGCAGAATGGACTGGGAAATGCCAGCAGAGTAGTGGTTTGACCCATCTGAACTTAAAGAAAAAGGAAACTCAGACTTCCTGAGTCACAGACACTAAGCATCTCTCTGAATACTGTTGGGGTTAACTTTATAATGGGGCCCTAATGAAGTTTTTACCTTCCAGATACTGAGAAAACCTTCCTACCTCTTCCTTTATAGGAAAAAGAAAAACATGATGGTAAAGGAAACCAACTCCCGAACTGTAATGAGAGCCAATTGTTCAGGGGGGAATTTCCTATCAAAACCAGCATAACTACCCTTTTTTAATTGAGTGATAGGCATAGGAATGTGAAAGGATAATTCTCTATTAGAGCCAAATTCAATAGTAAGTGTTTATAAGTTTGTGTCATTAAGCAAAATATATTACTACCGGAAAGCTCTGACATCAGCAATGAATTAGTCTACCAAGGAGATGCTGGCAAGGGGATTCAGACCCCGCCCCGCCCCCAATATAAAGGGCCTTTTGCCGGAGAGTGGGGGAGGATATATGCAGGAGAAAGGCAGTAAGTCCCCCTGTTGTCGAATACCTGGTGTGTGAACATGAAAAAAAATGTTATGATACGACACTTGCTAGCATACAACTGTCCTCTGAAATGCCAGAGAGCGTACCAAAGGCCACGAAAGCAATACAGCAAAATATGGGTCTCCCTGAAGTCGAAGCAAGACGCCTCCTCAATATCAGATACAAACCGTCAACACCTGGAGATACTTGTGCAACGTGGCAGCCAATTGTCTCCATATATATAGTAGATAATATATATATATATATATCCATATATCTATTCCCAAATCTCATTGGCTATTACTCTCTCCTTGGCGGGATGAGACTCACAGTGGTATGCCAATGTCAGAAGCAGAAGGCTCACCGCCTAGCTGACATTATCGTACCTCCTTGCCTCTTTCTTTCCTGATAAAAAGGAACAGAGCGCCTTGAGAAATATCAGCGCTTACTGCTCCCTTGCCTAACAGGATGCCCCAGTTCCCAGGACGTTCCAAACTTACCTTGTGAAAAAAGGTTTTGCAAACCTTGCTGGATCACCCTTGCTCTAATTATCTCCACAGCACTCCCCCTCCCCACTTCATGCCTTCTTCAAGATATATACAATTGCCTTTATTCCAATAAACGAGAACTTGACAACCTTTTGGCTTTGTCTCGCTTTTTTCTCTCGCCCATTATTTTTCAGGTCTGGGGTCTCCCCTCTAGTCTCCCACTAGTAACTGAGTCTAGCGGGACAGAACAAGTGGTTTGCCCAAACGTGGGCCGCGAGTGGTCGCAGACCCCTCTCCGGATGAAGAGTCATTAAAGGTGGTGGCAGCTGCATTCTGATACTGAGGATTCTCCATCACCCGCGGAAGATGGACCTCTAGATCCCAGTCAGTGGTGTAAGTCGTGCCCCTATCTACCAATGGGCCGTTCATCCAGCCACCGACGCCCGTGTTCGTTTCCGGCTTTCCGTGTTCTATGTCCGGGCGCCCCGGAGTTCGGGTCCCGCCCCGCGCTTTGGTCACCGTTTTTCTCTTTCTTGGGCAGCCCGTGTACCCGTGTTTCGCTTGGCCGGCCCATTCCCTTCCCTCCCCCCTCTGGGCCCGACGGATGGGAGCGGGCCCGCTCTTCCGGCCCCCCTGTCCGGAAAAAGGAAATCTCTCGTTATATTAAGTCAAATGTCTACGCAAGCTCTCTGTGTGTTAAATGTTCTCTCATGTGTCTGATATTTGTGTCATGTGTGTTCCGCTGGTGTTGGTTTTCATTCTGGTTAACCGTGGCCACTTCAAAGATTTTTCATTCTATATTGTGCAAAAATTAAGTTTATTTTTGGAATGCCTCTTAAACTTTTTTCAAAGGCCCAATTTGAACCCGGGTTTCCTAAGTTTCTACAAAAATTTCTAAATTGGTTTTCTAAAGGTTTTACTTGTTATCTGTCGTCGGATTTGGAGCTCCAAATAAACTGTTTTTAAGTTACCAGGTATTTCTCAGCCAGACCGTGGGTGGCAATGCCTGTAATTCCCTGCACACGGCGGATCAGCAGGCAGGTGATCTCTTGAAGTTCAAGGCAAGCCTGGTCTACAGTGTGAAGCTCCACCAGCTGGGGCTACAGGTAGAACCCTGTCTCGAACAAAAAAAAAAAAAAAAAAAAAGAGAGGGACCTGATAGTACCCCAATGTGGGTTGTGGAGACCAGTTTGGTAAGCGAGAATCTCTGCAAGATGGGAAATTACACTTTCAAGGAAGCTATGTTCCAGGAGGAATTGTTTGTGATGTATGGTAATGTGGCTTGTTGACTGTGGGCTGTGGTTTGCCATGGCTGTTGTGTTTCAAGTTGTGGCATGGAGAAAATTTAACATCTCCAAATCAGTGAAGGCATGGGCTAAGGATGGAGGCAGAGGGAATTTGGAGGCAGAGGGAATTCTTTGCTGGTGCGCCTGTGTGGATGGTGCTGATGGGGATTTGGCCTGTGTGCCAGAGCCCCTTTCTCTGATAGGCTTTGAGAGCCCTTCACTCTCTTGTGGGTTTTCACCCACATGGAGGGACACAATTATGCAGCCCGTGAGTGCTGTTTTGGCTTCCCTGAATTGGGGGCATCTTTTGCTTCCCCTGCCTTCCCAGGTTGTGGGTAGTCAGAGAAATTGTGAGAGGAGCGCTTTCTTTCCCATCAATTTGCCTTCTAGAGGTTTTGAATGTGGTTGAAATTTGCCCTGCAGCCTGGGGTCCTGGCTTCTCCTTCTGGCCACAGCTCAGGTTGGGAAGGTCACAGAGGCTGGATGGACAGCATGCCATGGAGCATTTTGCAGCAAGCACTCCATAGAGGTGTTATACTCTGGTTAATCTAGTCCAATGTTTGTGCTGTGCCCCTTTCCTGCTCTGGAAACAGCAAATGGCTGGTGGGGGAAGGGCTGGCTTTACAGTATTTGTGTTTCACTGAGAAGCATAAAGTCTAGGTCAAGAGCCCAGCCGGGGCAGTGTTTCATTGTGTTTTAAAAGTGCAGCTTTGATTTCAATACTCAGGAGACAGACTGTGGACCTCCACCATACCAAGTTGTATCAATTAAGTAATTGAAATCCATCTCAGCATGTTTAACTCCAAGTCTAGGAGAATTTACAGGCCTGAAGTTCTAACAAAACAAAACTGGGTCGAGAAATTTGGGTCTTTTTTTAACGGAAACATTGTAAAAGTCCCCTCTTTAACAATAACAATAACGAAAATTGATATTTTGGTTTAATGTAAGTAAGAAATGCTTTGAATAAACTGTGTTTGTTAATGAATGTTTCTTTAGGAGGCCCTGCTTCAAGCTGGTGTATGTGATGAGTGATGTAGTACGTGTTCCTCGGTCAAGTCATTATAGGCCGACAGGTTTAAATCGATTGAGCTAACTATACACAAAAAGAGATTCAAAAGCGCAATCAATAGAAAAATGTGTGCTTGTATACCCTTGTGTTAACAATTTTTTATTGGGTTTATAGTATACATAGTATTCTCTTTAATGAAATAGATTGTTTTTTATTATTCGTAATAATTGTTAGTTAATAGTTATTGTTATTAAATATCATTCTTGCTCCTCATTGCTCAAAACTTTCCGCTCCTGGTCACTTGTTTCCGTTGTTGAGGCTGCTCCTATTTGGCCATTATTATTTAAATAATTAACTGTTGTGACAATAATAGGTTAATGGTCTTAGATGATTTCCTCATACTTCACAGAGGTTATAACTTGTTGTGACTTCTCCTACGTCTCTTCTTCCCCAAAGTCCTTAATAACAGGATAAGATGGATCATTTCAAGACGACAAACAACTTTGGCTTGTCTTACTTTTGGGAATCCGCAATCTTAGATTTGTAATAATATAGGGTCAGTTAGGCTTAGAAAGAGGGACAGCTTAGGAGTAATTGACCAGAAGGGACAGGATAGGGAAAGAATAGTAAACCTTAGGTATAGTTCATTAAAGGCAAGTGGTTGGAAATGGGCCTAAGATGTGGCATATGGTTCTCAGCTGTTTTATGAGTTAATAGAGGACTTTTTTCTAATTATGTAAAAATAAGCTCTAAGTAACAAATTGATAAAAATTTCATGATTTTCATTGGACATCAAACGATATTGCTTTCTTCTCTTACAGGTCCACCTAACCAATCTTTCTTATGTATGTATATTTGTGTAATGTATGTATGTGCGCGCACACGGGTGTATGGAATGAGTGTACTTTTTTGTGTTCTAAGTATATTATGTTAACAGACATGATAATATAGAAACATTGCCTCTAAGTTGAAACTGGCCCTTCCTTCTCAAGACGCAAATTATATTAAACAGCCAAAACATAGTTCGATTTCAACAAAGGGTATGGGTTATCTATCAAGGTATTTGGAATAATGAATCTACAATGGTTACACTCTCTCAACATCTAAAACAAAAGAATGCAACCAGGGTTTTCAGTGGTAATTAAGCGTTAATAAGTTTTTTTGAATGTTTGAAAATAAAAAATAAAAAGGTGTATAAAAAAACTTAATCAAGATGGTAATTATGGCAACAACTTCTCATGGGGCATATTTAGCCAGTCTTTAATTAACTTATGGACATAAAAACTATGAAAATATTTTATTAAGAGCTAGATGTTAAAAAATCTTTAAAGTGGTTTTCATGCCAGGCCTAGAAAAGGCCAAGAAATTGAAAAAAGCAGTATTATAATTCCACCTTGTAATGTTTTACATTTTAAAATGGTAATACATTTAAATTAATTGGAAAAATAAGATGTTAATTGCTTTACTTGTAATCTGTATTAAATTTCAAACAATGGCTTTGGGGTTAAGCACACAAATGGTCTCTGGTATTTTTCTGTAGTTAAAGTACAAGTATCACCTTGTAACATCTTCCCTTTACTTGTAGTATAATTTAAAGAAATTAAGTCTGAGTTCACTTCCCAAATAAACATACATTCAAGGATAAACAAGTTTTGGGTGATGAAAACTTACACCTTGGTTCCTGTTTATGGGGATTTGTAATACAATTTAGTCATCTATTGATCAAAAAAAAAAAAGATGGAGGTGGATAATATATTCCCTCTATAGTCCAAACTTTTTGATAAATTCCATTAATTTTAAATCTTAAAGCTAACAATTGGAGGTGATTTGTATGTTCCCCCCGGTACAACCCCCACCTCACTGCCCTCCCCTCCACTAACCCAACTTAGACTGAGATGGATGGAAATGCCAGCAGAGGGCTGACCCCTCTGCACAATTAAAAAAAAAGGAAACTCAGATTGCCTAAGTCACAGATACTGAGCATCTCTCGGCATTACCGTTTGGGATAACGGTTTATAATGTGGTCTAATGAAGTTTACCTTCCGGATGCTGTGAAACCTTCCTACATCTCTCACCTTTATAGAAAAAAGAAAAACATGATGATAATGAAGTCATTCCCCAACTGAAAGTGGAACCACTGGTTGTAATGGTAATCTTGTGGACAGGTATAACTGCCTTCGTCTTTGATTGATTGATAGACATGGAAACTGTACAAGGATGGTTCTCTGCCAATCTGAAGCTAAATATAAATGTAATTCATAAGTGGTACAATTGAGCACAATATATTAATACAGGAAAGCCCTGATGTCACAATGGATTGTTCTGCCAAGGAAATGTTGGACTGGGGATCAGCCCCCCCAAATTATAAAGGCCTTTTTGCCTATAAAAAAAATGGTTATCGCAAGGAGTAAGGCGGTAAGTCTCTGTTGTCGAAGACTGGGTGTAAGCATGAAAAAATATTTTGAGAGTTACTTGCTAATGTACAGCTGGCCTCTGAAATGCCACAGAAAAACTTACCCAAGGCCACTGAATGCATAAAGCAAAAGTGTTGGATCTCCTTGATCAGCAAGACTCCTCTGTTGGTATCAGCTACACACCTCAACTGCCGGAGATACTTGCAACAGTGGCAGCCATGTGTCTATACTTATCCCAAATCTAATTGGCTAGTTAGCTCTCTCCTTGGAATAATTCACGGCTGATGCATAAGCTTATGTCTCTAGTGGTTAGGAGATGATATGAGCCACAATAAAAACTTGCCATCTTTTATAGAGAGACCACAGCTTGTGGAGTAACATCATTCCAAGCATCTGTGTCTAGGCTCAAAGCTTAGCTTGACATAATATATTGTTTAAATGCCTGTACATGTAATTGCTTGTGCTTTGTTTAGTAGGATTAAAAAGTTACCCTGGAATAGCTGTCAACCCATGAAGGGAAACAACCTGACTGGAGTAAAAAATAACATCTGCGCAGAGAAAACACTGCTTTGCTTCTGACCCACCTGTGCCCTCCTCCCAAAGCCTAGGGAAAACAACTTGCGGAAGAGGATGCATGGTAAAATGTAAGGGCAACAGAGAGAAAGGGGTGAATCATAAGACTAAAGCAATATAGGCCGGGACGATCTTTGATTGCAGCAACATGCGTGTGCAGTACCAGCAGTCTCACTTTCTGCAACTGGACTATTGGAACCTTTGGTTGTTCAAAGTATGAACATAGATACTTGAAACCCACATTTACAAGTGGGGCTCCTCCTCTTTTTGTATAAAAAAAGGGAGGAGATGCTGGGAGACAAAGCTGTCCTTGCTTATCGCAGAATTTATAAGACCAGATAGATCCCAGTGTCTGACGAAACAGCTCCAGTGACGGTTTTAAATAACTTTGAAAAATATTAAAAAAGAACAACTGAAAAGGGGAGATGTTGATGACGGGAGTATTGCAATGCCATGAATTGGGACAGACACTCACTTGCTGTAGAGTAACCCAACGACAGAAATATCTCGAACCACAAAATAGGAGATGCATGTCTGGGACACTCCATATCCTAAACATCCACACTTGGAATGCAGCCAGACTGCAAGAGTGACCCCCCATGGCCTGCTCAGACACTCTGTGAGGCACGCCCTTTTGTCTGACCTCTACCTCCTCCCAAAATACAGGGGTTGCAGATCACAACTCGAGTAGCCTAAGACACTGGGCTCTACCAGTAAAGACCAGACCATGGAGTCACAGCGCAGTAGCTAAGACAACTCTCCTTTTTGTAAAAGAAAAAAGGGGGACCATTCAGAAGCCGAGGCTCACCCCTGGCTGACATTTCTACCTTCCCTGCCTCTTTCCTGATAAAAAGGAACAGAGCGCCTTGAGAAATATCAGCGCTTACTGCTCCCTTGCCTAACAGGATGCCCCAGTCCCCAGGACNCACAAATGCCTTTTCAGTGTGTTGAAGGCTGAAAGCTTGTTTTGTTTTGCTTGCCTCCTTCCAATGCTTTTTTCCCCCTCCTTGTTTATGGAGTGTTGACTTGTCTAGGTTTCAGGCTTTCACTTTTGTTTATAGACTGGATTTTGGAAGTCTAAGTCACTCTTCCTTTCCTGTTCTGAGAGTTCTCCTAATCCACTGGATTCTTTCTCTTCCTCAATTCCAGTTGTTGGTGTGTGTGTGGGGGGATACCTGGCTTAGCCTGTGCCCTGGTACCCGAGTCAAGCACCTGAGTCAGACCCAAACTCAGGACCGCTTCCAGCTGTGAGGGGGGAAGGGTGACCCGCTGGGCTTACGGCTCTGATCTAGCCCCCACCAGCCACCAGTCCCTCTGCCACAGACCAGAAAATCAATTGTCCAGCACCACAAGAATCAATCTGTCCTAAGCTTTTACCTGCCTGGAGCAGTGTCTGGCTACTCCATGTGATCCTAGCGGGTCCGGAACCTGAGCCCGAACACACGACCTCACTGTGGCACCCCTATGCAATTCTTAATTCAGGATCATTGTAGCAACTGCTCTGGGCTTGTTTTTGGATTATTTGGGTCTGGAGATGGCTCAGTGTAGTCTTGGAATTACTTTGTTTTGGGGGCCCTACCGGGATTAGCCTACAAGCTGCTTACAGTCATTTCTCCCTTTTTTGAAGTTTTGGGTACCAGTGCTCCTTCCTCAGCTGCTGATTCTGATACTCTAGTCAGGTTTTTCACTTCTAATTGATGGTATTCCTGAGTAACCTGCTGTAATCTATTACACAGTAAATGTTTTCCCTGCTGACACCAAAGCATGTTTAAGAATTAGCATGCTTTTCTGAGAGTTTCAATGTCTGGGTCCTCATCTGAACCCATTTATTCAGCCCACCTGCATTCTATCTAGCATGTTAGCTGTGTTTTTTCCAGGAAATCCTTTTACTGTAAGACCTGGAAATGTATCTCCTGGTCCTTGGTAGTTAGTCTGGATTTTCTGTAGTTATATTTCCTGTCTCTCCTTAGTGATAAGTGAGGGTGCTATTATTGCCTGAGACTGCTGCTTCAAATGGGGTTTTATCTTTTTGCCCTGCATCAGTTATGCCAGAAGATCTGCAGCTGTCAGAATATACAGAGACTGGTTCCCTTTGCCTTTCTTCTATCTCCCCACATATTTTTGAAATGCTCTCTCTAAGGCTCCTCAGATTTCTTTGTACACTGCTCATGTTCTTATTCTTGGATATTGAGAGGATTCATTCTCAACCTTGACAAGTAACTTTTCCTCCTATACTTGTTTAGTGTTCTCCGGAAGCTGTTCCTCTGGGATTTGAGAGTTGTGCTTACTCTTCAGTGACATCTCTGTTCCATTTCACCTTGTTTTCCAACTTTTGATTGGCTATGGCTTGCAACCTTCGTTTACCATACTCAAGCATGGTGACAGTAGAGGGAAACATCAATAATTTTCAGAAAGATTCCCTGTGAAGCCAGGTGTTCATGAGGGCCAATATAGAGTACACAGGTGATACCTAGAGACAGGTCTCTTCTACTCTGCAGCACAGCATACAAGAAAAGAAGTCCTCATGGTTTTCCACCAGGTGATCAATATGACTTCTCCTGCTTTGGTAGCCAGGAAGTCATTCAGCATCCTAGTACTGGCCATAGGAATTTAACCTCATCCACTGCTGAATAAATCATAGGAACCAGCCAGCAAATGGTTAAACTAACTGGTCTTTTGGAGCTCATAATGAAATGCAAGTTCCTGGCATTTAGGGCCCAGCCCTGGAGATACCATGTTTGTTGTTTTACCATCCTGACTTCACGGCTTTGCCTCTTCTGACTCAGACCATACCAAATAGTCAGTGCCCTCCACCTGGCCACTTGCAGACTTCCCATCCTTTAACAGTTCTCACTATTACCCAGCTATTATCCATGCTTTCTCCCAGCGTCTGCAGTAGACCAATGCTATTACCAATTTGGAGCCAGATGGATTCTCTAGAAAATCAGAGTCCAGAAGATGACAGAAGCCTCTAGCCAAGCTATAATTATATGGTGCTGTGGGCAGAACTAGAGACACATTGTAAGCACCCATGTCTCAGGCTGACCTAGATGTTCAGAGGCATTCTTCATTCACCTGTGTGTCTGTGGCTGTTGGGAATTGCTGGTTTGGGGAAAACCATCTTTGTACAGGTATATGGTTGGTACACGCATGGTAATCAAGGTTTGAGAAGTTGCATTCAGCATAAAAGAAAGGGAAGGAGGACCCTGGAGTTGGAGGGTTCAGATGTTGCGTTTCCATGGAGTTTCCATCAACTTAGTTCCTTCTTCTTCCATGAAACCTCAGAACTTAGGATGGGTCTATAAGAGTGCTGTGGTTTGAATGATAAATGTCCAACAAAAGCTCCCGTACATGAACCCTTGTTATGTGGTCCACAGATGGTGGCAGTTGGGGGAAGGTCATGAAATTTTAGAAGTTGGCATGTTGCTACCAGATGTAGGTCACTGGTAGTGAACTTTGAGAGTTTATACCTTTTCCCCACTTTCCAGTTTACTGTTTCAGTGCTTGCAGCTTGACCTCGGAGAGGTGAGCTCCCTGTCATCCTCTGCTGCCAAGCCTGCTGCCATGATGGAATCTTATCCCACTGGAACATGATGGAATCTTATCCCACTGGAACATGATGGAATCTTATCCCACTGGAACAATAAGCCAAAATGAACTCTATCTTCCATAAGTTGCCCAGGTCATGGCTTTTTTTTGGGGGGTGGGGCTTTTTGAGACAGGGTCTCCCTTTAGTCCCAGCTGGCCTAAAGCTAGCTCTGTAGACCAGGCTGGCTTTGAACTCACAGACATCTGCCTGCCTCTACCTCCCGAGTGCTAGGATTAAAGGTGTGCACCACCACCATGCCCAGCTGGTCATGGCTTTTTATCACAACAACAGAAAAAAAAATCTGTCTTCTCCATACCCTCAGAAAATTCCTAGTATCACTGGCCAATTGTATTGAAATTATTTGCTGATGAATTTGCAAATTTCTTGAAAGCCAGTTTTACCAGCAACTCTAGAGCTAAATATACTACATGTGCACAGGTTTTGGTGGAGAGTTGCCAAAATACAACAAAAATAAAACAAGGCTCTGATGTTCATGAGTTTTTCTTCTAGTAAAAGACAGAGGGGAAGCTAGACACCCAGGAGTCCAGAACATGCTCAGGTGGGACAGGATGCCGGGGTGACCAGCAAGCCAGCACAAAGGCATGCCTCAGAGACCAGGTGGGATGCCACTCCCTGCCTCTTCAGTGATTGGCATGGGCAGTTACCCAGCCATGTTCAGTGCTCCAAGGGAACAAACCTTCCTCCCACCCCCCACCCCCGCCTGAGTAGTGGAGACCAGTAAGATGGTGGAGATGTGGTGCAGACAATCCACTGGGCACAGTGTTAGTGATTCTAGTTTGCACAGCCACCATAGAGGAACTGAATGGAAGGAAGCACAGAAAGTGACCAACCAATCCTCCATATTAACGTTTGAGACTAGCACCAGAATCCAAACAAAAAACCATAAACCCACATGTTGAAGCCATGGTGAAAAAATAATAACATGGGAAAAGCTCATATTAAATCCACACCAAACATGACCAGTCCTACAGAAGATATGTATGTGCTCAGAAGGTATATATTCATAATTTAGAGTAATATAAAATTAAAGGGAAAAATGTGAACTGCTAAATATATATTGGAGTTAACATACAGTTTATTCTTGGAGGACATAATTCTGGTACATATACGAAAGTTATATAGGCATGTTTTGGAGCAATACACTTGGAATGGAAACACAACAACTTAAGGATTGGGTCAAAGAATGGATTTATATAGTTAAATTCTACCCAAACAATAAACCTTTGCAGAGAAAAACTTTAAAAAGACTGAGAGAAAGATGCGGGACATGTATGGCAGAATGCATGATCTGGGGTGGAGTGGGGGGTATAGAAAAGGAAATATGTCTAAATTGAACTGAAAAATGATGTCTGAAATACACAAAACATCAATAGAAGTATTATAAAAAATATATGACAAAATGTGTGAAATCCAACGGGGGGATATAGGATTTGGGGTTTGCCGATGAGTGAGGGCTTTTAAATATGATTAAGAGCTATTGTATTAAATGCACAAAACCTCAATAATATGTTCATTAAAATAGTGTCTATATTTCAAAAAAGATATAAAGGGAATATACATGGACAAGGATGTATAGATGGTATTATTATATTACCAAGAACAAGATATTCTCTGTTAGGTGGGAGACTTTGTTGGGTTCTTACATGCTGAGACATAATTCCTGATGAAATAACTTAGAAGGACAAGCTAGGAGTTCACTGTTTCAGAGGTTTGAGTTCATCATGACAAGGCATGAAGGAAAAGAGCAGCAATGTGTCATGGAGCTCAGGATGTAGAGAAATGGAGAATGCAGTGCCTGCCCCCTGATGCCTCTTCCTCATCCACAGGACAAACATTTGACACTCAGTGACATAGAGAACCGAACTCCAGAACTAGACTAACTGGCTCTACTGTCTATCATGTATTTACCTCTGTATTGCATAGCACAACTTTGACCTCACTTTCCTTTAGTTTCATCTTCTATAAAATGAAAGTAATAATACCATCATTTGTAAATTGCATGCATATATAATAAGCTGGCCCCCTTCTCCTCACTGATTGCCAGAATGTGATAGTAACATCAACTGGGAGCTTATTGAAACAATGACATATATACCTCATACTGACTTCATCAAAATCTATATTCAGGGGCTGGAGAGATAGCCTAGCGGTTAAGAGCACTGACTGCTCTTGCAGAGGACCCGGGTTCGATCCCCAGCACACACATGGCGGCTAAGAACCGTCTGTAACTCCAATTCCAGGAGAACTCCAGTTCCAGGGGAATCCGAGACCCTCGCGGCATTGCACGACACGGGTGCACAAAACTACATGCAGACAGTACATTCATACACATACAAAAATAAATAAAATTAAAAAACACATCTATATTCAACCAAACTTCTCAAATCATTACATGTTCAAAGTGGTAAAATTATGAGTGTGGGACTTTAGAACATAAGCTAAGTACATTTAATTTAAACCGCTAAGATCATTATCACCAATGTAGACACACAACACCAGACCTGACATTGTAATGATTATGTTTTCATCATAAATAGTTCATGTTTATATATTGTTCTGATGAGGGTTTCAAGTAAACTATAATTAATAGAATTATGAAAGAAAGAAAGAACATGGAAGAGATTTTTTTCCCACATCACCCTGACAGCTTCCCATTGCCTTTAGCTTGGATATGGATGGGCTGTTCATAATAGGCAGTGTTCTCATTGCTGTAACAAAACACCAGACAAAAGCAACATAACCGCAGTTTTACTGATAGTCTCCCATGGCAGGGCAGGCAGGATAGTGGGACTCTGAAGTGCCTGGTCGTATCATGTCTGTGTGAGGAAGCAGACATTCCCTGGTCATCAACCTGCTTTCTCATTTCCCTCTTCCTATTCAGCCCAGAACCCCAGCACATAAGATGATACTACATGTATTAGGGTGGTATTTTTTTTCTCTTCAGTTAAACCATTCTGGAAGCTTCCACAAAGAACCACATACAGATGTGCCTGCTAGGTGATTCCAAGTAGTATCAAGTTGACTACCAAGACTAGCCATCATTCCTGACATTTAAAAACACTGTAAGGAAGGATTTATAGGAATCCTCTATCTAATGGTTTTATAATGAGGGGATTTGATTCTAATGAGTCTGATAGAGATGCTTAGATCTACTTACAATACCCTATGGAAGGTGATGCTTTTGTACTGTACGTTAGTTGCAATCTATTACACAATAGATGTTTTATATACATATTTATCATTTTATCATTTAAAAATATTAATAATTATTTTAGAAATTCATATAATGTATATTGATCACATTTCTCCCCTCTCCTAAATCCTCCTTTATCTGCCCCCACCTTTTTACCCATCCAACTTCATATTGACTTTTTCCACATTGAATTCAATAAGGCTTGCCCAAATATTATTGGGCATGGAAACTACCCTGGATTGTCATTGACCTACCAAGAGTCAGCAACACTCTCAGAGGAAACTGACTCTTTCTACCCCAGTGGCTGCTAAATGCCAACACCTCATGCCCCCCTCCCCACCTCCATGTTGATATTTTTTATGGCTTGAGCCATGCTGTCACAAACACCTGGGTTCATATGTGAAATTGCCCTGCTCTCTGGAAAACATTTCTTCGTTTACTACCTGTGGCTCTTCCAATTATTCACCCCTTGTTTTCTCAAAAGTCTGTGAGCCTTGGGAAAAGTAGTGATCCCAGACATTCCATGTGAGACTGAGCACTTCATGGTCTCTTATTCTCTCTATGTTAACCAGTTGTGAGTTTCTATGTTTATTGCTTTCTATTATAAGAATAAAGTTCTCTGGTGAGAGTTGACAAATGTACTAATCCATAGATATAACAGTATTCCATGAGAAATCATGTTTAATACTATGTCAATTTGGTATAATAGTAATAGGTTTACCCCTATAGTCTATGGCTTATCTAGTCATAGGTTCATGGCCCTGATAATGGTGCCAGCTGTCAGTTTTACCTTCTGGATAGGGAGGCCTTAAATCCATTCAGAGTGTTGTTGGACACAACAGTTGTGTCGCTATTTCACTAGTTGACAGGCTAGTTGTTACTCCCACGGTCCAAAAGTGGTTAAGATTAAGGATTATTTTCCTCCTTAGATTGTGTGCAAGCATTCTGAAAGCTAGCCACTAGGGATGAAGCTTCTAGGCCAGTACTCTGTTGATTTCCCAATGTTTTATGATTGTCTTCAGCAATGGATCTTACCGTCAAGTTCTGGAGGGTAATCAAGAGCAACAGTAATCAATATCCTATCATGTTTTTGTGTCTATGGGATCCAGTTGGCCAACAACTCATAAACAGAGTTTTATTTGCTAAGATGGAGTGAAATGGAGACTATGAAATCCAGAACAGAGTGGACTGATATCCTATGTCAGGAAAAGACACAGATACCAGCCCATACTAGTTTGATTCTACAAAACTATCAGTTGTGATAGGACCAGAAAGAAAAAAAAATCTATTAAAACAAGATTTAGACAGGCATGGTGGCAGATACCTTTAATTCCAGCACTCGGGAGGCAGAGGCAGGCTGATCTCTGTGAGTTCAAGGCCAGCCTGGTCTACAGGGTGAACTCCAGGCCAGCTGGGACTAAAGGGAGGCCCTATCTCAAAAATACCAAACCCCCCCACCAAGATTTAAGAAATTTATAGCCACTAAGCCAGCTCTACAGAGTATACTGGAAGGAACACTTCAGTCTGAAGAGAAGTTTCAACAGAGCACAGAGGGCACAATGGCTAAATGAACAATAACAATTCTACAAACCTTACCCAAGAGTGCTCTAAGAAAACACCACAACCACAAAATTAAAGGAATTAATAAACCTTGGTACTTCACATCATTTTATTTGATTCTCTCAACTTTTCTATTAGCATTTACATTTCATCTCTGTCTCCTAAAGGGAAAGTGAAACTCTGAAAGCCCTCCACTTTGTTCCTGGTGTGTCAGTGGAACTAAAGAAACTGGAAGCCATTTTTAGACACACAAAGAGTTGATGCCTTGTGAGCAGTGATGAGGAAACCATTGCAGCTGTGGCTAGGGAAGTACCCACAGATGTCAAGGATGTGCAAGCTGACAGGTGCCTGGACGTCCTGCATTGTTCTCATCAATGGATGTGGATAGATGTTATTCACTTGAGGGATATCGAAATTATCAAGATCCTCCACTCTTCTTAATTTGTTCACTAGTCATTCCCATACAGGGAGGGCAGATGGCAAACTTGCTAAATTTTAGTACCCCTACTTATAGAAATGTTTTCAGGAGAGTCCCCTGACCATGGGCATCTCTGTGAGGCAGAATACATGATTTTTCTTTTTTCATAAAGTATTTTTATAATGAATTTTTGTGCATTTCTTTTTTTTTTCAATTTTTTTTGAGCTTTTCGATACAAGGTCTCCCTGTAGCCCCAGCTGTCCTGGAACTCACTCTGTAAACCAGGCTGGCCTTGAACTCACAAAGATCCGCCTGCCTCTGCCTCCCAAGTGCTAGGATTAAAGGCAAGTGCCACCAAGCCCAGCTCATGAAATATATCTTAGTCATATTTAGAGCTCCTCCCTCATCTGTACTGCCCCTTAGACTCACCAGATTTCATGTATTGTGTCATATATCTTAAGGCCCATGTAGTCAAATTTGTGTAGCTAGATGTCCATTGGTATAGGTGTAAGTTCATCCATTGGAGTCTACTCAGGCTATCTAGACTAGCTTCTTAGTCTCCCATTTCCCCAGTTCTATGCTGTGTTTCTGTCTAATTGACTTTGCACGGGTCTTGTCCATGCTGCCATCATTGCTGTAAGCTCATGGGAATAAATTCCCAGAGGGCTGGAGGACAATTTTACTAAACCACTGAGGTTTTATGGGTGTTTAATTACAGAGGTTAACAAACGCTAAACTAATGCAGATACTGAACAACCATAATTATATCTGTCAGTTACTCCCACAGCAAAGAAGTCCCATTTTCCCTTTATCCATATTGTTACTTCCTGATTTATCGAAATATAATTCCTACAACATACAATGGGATAATGAACACTGAATGATGATATATTAAGATTCAAAGACTGCATGTGGGGATTTTTTTTTTTTTTTTGCTGTTACTGTTGTAGTTGCCATTATTTAAAAATTTTGTTTGAAGAGAAAGGTAATAGAAAGAAATGTTCATCATTTGCTTACTTGGAAAGACTCAGAGAAGGAGTATGATCTGGGGTTCATTCAAAGTTTATGAGAACAAAAACTTAACAGGAGAGTATGGCACAGCTACATGAGGTATAAATACCAAAGGGAAGGATTAATTATGTCTGAGGGATATTCTTTGAAAGCTATTAATCTGTTGTTTTTCAGCTGTTGTCGGAGCAACCACTAGAGATGAGTGGACTGCCAATAATAATCAGAGGAGAGTGCAGTCAGGTCATGAACTCTTATACTGACAATTGTAAAACCTCCACTTGGGAAGAAAATAAGCTCTTTGGTGCTGAGACCAGCAAGAGGCTTAAGTGAGGAGAGGTGCTTTTAACAGAAGGCATATAGCAATAAGTCATCAAGTGTAACACGTGGTTGCATTATTTTCCCATGAGCTGTGCTACCCAATAACTCTATGGTAATGCCTTAGAGTTATCATCCAGGAGCCACCGAAGCCTCTTTGTGGTCTTACTATCATAAAAATGAACATCCAGGAACTTCAACAAAAGTAAATGTATCTAACTGGGCATCATTTTACTTGCGATTACAAAACAATAAGGTACCCCAGGAGACCAGCAAATTTGAATAAATGTCAAGAATACAGACATAGGATAGTCCTACCCCTAGAGTAAGCTGGGAACACACTGCTGGAGAGATGCCAACTAGCCTGGTGAGCTAGTCAGTACTCACCCACTTCACCACTATTTTCCTGATCCTAGACTTGTCCAGTAACATGTTGCTCCTGGGCTTCCTTTTACCCTGAAGACTTAGTGAGAACACACTCAGTCCATCTCTATCTTCCTCTTACAGGACTAGACCAGGAAAATATTAATGTAGAGTGTCCAACCAGCCTAGTAAGCTAGTCAGAACACACCAAATCCTACACCATCTTTCCTTTTGGGGACTATGCCAAATTCCACTGCTCCCAAACAACAGAAAGTCCTGTAAAATTAGTCAGATACCTGCCTACTCCATCATTATCCTCTGGCCCTGGGATTTGTCTAGGATCCTGCAACTGGAGAGCTCCTGACTTCTACCGGAAATGATTGATCCAAGTTTGGAATATGCTGGTGCACTGGATAGCTTTGATTGTCAACTTGGCATACATGGTTAGAGCGAACCATGATTGACGAATTTCCTCCTATGGACTGGCCTATGGACACATCCATGTGGCCTTTTCTTGACTATAGAGTGATATGGGAGGCTCCAGCCCATTGTGGGCAGTGTCACCCCTTGGCAGGTGGACCTGTACTGTGTAAGAAAGCAGGCTGAGCGTGCAGCTAGGGGAGCAAGCCAGGAGGCAGCATTCCTCTATGGTCTTTGCTGTCAGCTCCTTCCTACAGGTTCCGGCACTGAGTGCCTGCCTTGGCTTTCCTTGATGATGGAGTGTCCTGTAAGCCAAATAATCTTTTTCCTCCTAAAGTTGATTTTGATCAGTGTTTTTATCACAACAAAGTAAGCTAACCAGGACAGAAATTGGTACCAGGATTGTGATGTATTTCTGTCAAAGACCTGACCATATATGTCTGGAAGGCTGGGGAAGTTTTGGGAACTTTAGACTTGAAAATTGCTTGGAGCCCAGTAAGCTCTTCTGTAGGAATGTGGGAGATAATATGGAGAGGTTAGACAACAGAGGCTTGGACTATGAGAATTCAAAGGGAAGAAAAGATTATCAAGGCTATTTGTATGATATTTTGAATTGAGAATTGGTGGACTTTGGTCAACTGGGGCTGAAGAATCTGTTGTGATTAATAACAGACAAGAACCAGTGAAGTGAAACCTTTACAACTGGTACAATTGATGCTGGTCAGCTGCACCTGAAAAAAATGACCTGTGAGTTACAAGAGACCAGAGTCACATCACTGTGGAAAAATATTCTGGAAAGCATTTTCTTAGACTCAGTAAACAGAAGCTGTGTTCCTGAAGCAGCCTGAGCCTCCATCTCAAAGTATAAAGAGGACTTGGTGATGTGTACAAGTTTCCTAGCTTGTACTGGTTGTGAAGGCATGAAGGTCTAGGACAGCAGCTGAGGCTCGGCGTGTGAGAAGCCAGGAAAGCCACTGATGAAAGTTCAGCTTCAGCTGCAGTGAAGACCTCAAGAACTGAAGGGCTTATGGAGAGAAACTGAGGCTTTGCAACTTGAGGGGGCAGAAGAGTCTGTTGGTGAAGGTGCAGCCTGTTTCTCACTCCAGATCAGCCTAGAACCTACAAAGAAACTAAAATCCAGAAACACAGACCAAGTATCTATAACTATGTGTGCCTGATCAAAATCAACCAAGTTACAGCAAGAAGACAGAACCAGATTTTGACATAATAAAGGCAGGATAGAAGTTAATATCAAACACAAAACCAACAAAAAATCCACAAGACTTAGTCACAGTACAAAATCACAAATATGAAAAAAAGTAAAGAGACATTCACACCTAATCCCACAAGTTTTATAGAAGTGTTAATACCTTGAGAAATACCCAGAGGAAACCCAGCACACATATTTAAAAGAAAAATTGAAACTATAATCAAAAAGTTCTTTGAGTTCTTTGTATTTTCTTTTTTTTTAATTTTTTAAATTTATTCTTGTATGTGTATGAATGTACTATCTTCATGTGGGTTTGGGCACCCGTGTCATGCAATGCCGTGGAGGTCAGAAGAGGGAGTCGAATTCCCCTGGGACTGGAGTTAAAGATGGTTCTCAGCCACCATGTGGGTGCTGGGGATTGAACTGGGGTCCTCTGCAAGAGCAGTTGGCACTCTTAACCATTAGGCCATCACTCCAGCCCCTGTATATTCTTTTATACATGACAAAGACAATTCAGGGTTTGAAAAGTGAATTTAAGAAAGAGATAAATATATTGAAGAAAACTCAAGCAGAAATGAAAATAAAATGGAAAAATCTCAACAGGCCAATTTGAAAGGACAAGAAAAGACTCATAATCAGAATAAAAGAAATGAAAAACAGAATATCAAATCTCAAATATAAAGTTGGAGAATTGGACCTATCAAACAAAGAATATGAAAAATTTAAAACAAACCGAAATAGAATATGAATTTTAGAAGAGAGGAAGGATAAGAATCCCAGGTCAATGACATTGACCATATTGTCAACAGCCCTAGAGATATTACTAGAAACAATAGAAAAGACTGATGAAGGGGCACACCCAAGAGGCTAAAGAAAGAAAAGAAAAGAAATTACAGTTTTGGATGAACAAAATACAACTAAGAACAGAAATAGAAAATAAAATGACAGTAACCAACACAAATCATTCAATAATAACTTTAAATACTATTGGCCTCTATTCCCCAGTCAAAAGGCAGAGGCAAGGTGAATGGACAAGGAAAAAAAATCCAACTTTTTTTAGCTACAATAAACTTATTTTACCTCGAGGTATAAGCACCACCTTAGAGTGAATGGACAGGAAAATGCGTCCCATAAATGGGATGAGGAAAAATCAAGCATTGCTTTTTCTAATATGTAATAAAATAGACATCAAAAATGGTCATAAGAGATTTTTAAATTCATGTTATTCTGAATAAAGGAGCAATTAATCAAGAAGACATTAAAATCATGAATGTATACACAGGACACCATGGTGCAACTAATTTCATAAAAAGAGTACTACTAGACTTTAAGAGTGAGGTTAATCCCAACTCTGCAAGAGTAGGTGAGTTCAGTAACCTACATTCTCCAATAGATAGGTCATCTGGACAAAGACTAAACAGAGAAACATCCAGATAAAATAATATCACACATAAAAAACATACCTAACATATACAGAATATTCCACTAAAGCACCCTAGAATAAACATTCTATTCAACAGCCCATGGAAGTTTCTTCAAAGCAGATGACATATTGGGGTAGAGAACAAACCTCAACAAGTATAAAAAATGGATTCTATTGGGCCCAACTGCAATAAACCTTAAAATCAACAGCAAAAGAAGCTCTAGTAATGACAAAAATAATGGAGTTCTAAACAACATACTACCACATAATGAATAGTCAAAATAGAAATCAAGAAATAAAAGTATTCCTGGAATAAACTGAAAATGAAAATAAACAAAGCCTTTGGGACACATAAAGAACAGTCCTAAGATGGAGATTTACAATTCTATGTACCTACTTTAAAAAATCAGAATGATGTATGTGATATATATATATATATATATATCCAACTTGTGTTGCATATATACATATGTATACATATATACATATGCAACACAAGTTGGAGAGAACAACAATAACAAAAGAACTGGAAAAAAAGACTGAAACAGTGAAGTTCTCCCTAAAACAATAAGCCTCTGCTTTGAAAAAAAAAAAAACAAAACTCTGGAAAGACTCAGATAAAGATGCAATACATGTATGACAGAGTGCAGGAACTCAGGTGAAGTGGGGGGCATAGAAAGGGAAATTACTCTAAATTGGATTCAGAAATGATGTATGATGTATGGAAAAAGTTTAATAACAATAAAAAAAAATTTAAATCAGAAAGAACACCAATAAATGCCTTAATGGTACAACTTGAGAATCTAAAAAATTAAGAACAACTAAACCTAAATCCAGCTTAGAAGAAATATATAAAAAAATCATAGTATAAATCAATAAAATCAAAACAAATGAAACTAAACAAATGGTCAATAAATCTAAGAGCTGGTTCTATAAAAGATAAACAAGGTAGATTCTTAACTGAGCAGATCAAAAGAAAAAAGAAAAGCCCTAAAAAAACAAAATCAGATATGAAATGGAAAATATTACAACACATACCAAAGTAATACAGAATATTATGTGGAATTACATTAAAACATATTATCTAATGAACACTAACATCTAAAAGAAAATAATTTCTAGATTCTATCAAAGTATCAAAGTTAAACCAAGAAGAGACCAAAATCAGTCCTATAGCAAATAAGAAGATTTAAACAGTAATACAAAGCCTCCTAACTATAAAATAGCCTAGGTCCCTATATATTTCTCTCAGAATTTTTGCAGACAATCGAAGAAGAACCATAAGTAATACTGCTTAAATTAACCAAATGCTAGAAACATAGGAAGAAGCTCCCAACTCCTACAAAGCAGTATTACTGGGAGTGCACAGAGCTTAGATCAGGGATTTTCCAGGACCACCTGATGCTGAAACCAACCCAAGTGCCCCTCAACTGACCAGTGGTTAGAGAAAGTGTGCTACATCTATACAATGGAGTTCTACACAGCAGTAAAGAAAGATGATATCATCAATTGAAGGTAAATGGATGGAACTAGAACATATCATGTTAAGTGAAGTAACACAGTCCCAGAGAAACAAACAATACCTCATCTGTGGATGCTAGTGCCAATTACCTAGTTGTAAGGCAAACTGAGCAACATTAATGTTATATTCCTCATGATCTGAAAACAACTATGGTCTTATATTGTGAATCCCTTAACAGGTTCTAGAACTATGCTACCTTTTATTAGGGAATTTTGGTATATGGGTAGAGGGCATGTATGCATATGTTAGAGTAATAGTAGATCAAAAGAATGAGGAAAAAACTAGTCTGTTGTGACAGTATGTTTAACCACAGTATTTATTTTATGGGAGTGCTTCTTGTATGAGGCTTGAGCTTTTGTCCATACCTTTTCTAAAATATTAAACAGTAGTTAAAAAATCAGGCTGGTGTAACTAAGCCTTTCTGGATGCTTAACGACCATACTTAATGCCCATACCAATTTGGCCAAAGGTCTTAAGAGATAACTATTTTCCTTACCCTCAGAGGTCAACTAAGTCCCAGGGGACTGTGCATGGGGGCATCTCTTGAAATGTCCTGCAAATGTGAGTCACCAGTCTTCCTGTGCAGGGAGGTCTTGGAGATCTACTAATGTCCAGTCTACAAAGAGGAATGTCTGCTCATGCTTCAAAAAGGGAAGCCTGGTCTATCAAGACCTGACTTTGTCCTTGAGTGGATGGAACTGGTAAATTAAAAGCCAAAAGGAGCCAGGGGCTCCCTCCCCCCAACAAAACAATACCGGAGTGACCCCTAAGGACCAGATCTTCAACTGATCTTGAGAAAACAAAAACCTTGCTTAATCTGGGCTGTGTGGCCTTAAACATCCAAAAGGAAAGTTTAACCAGAAATAAATAAATAGTAAGGCCTGAGAAATTTTATTTCAGGTATAAAAACTTGAGATATTAGTAAAAAGACAAAAAGAAAAAAAAAAGGGAGGGCACAGTTGTTTTGCCTGTCTTACTGGCAAGTGCAGCTACCCTGTGGCTGCCACTGCTTTTGCCATCCTTCAACCACATGAGATACAGCTTTTCAACCTTCCAATATGGACTGAAGACTCATGTCTCTCCAAGAATCCTCCAAAACTTCAGTGCCAGATGGTGACTGCTGAGACATCCAACTTGTGGGCTGAGCTACTACCAGAGTTTCAGCCTCTTCAGAATATAAACTGCCATTTTTGGACTACCCAGGCTGTATCATGGAGACCAGTACAGGAAGATCAACATAGGACGTGGTGCTTACTGGACCTCATTTGGTGATCATGGGAAGGGAAAACCCCAGTGTGGAGCACAAGGGCAGGACTGATGGTGGTTTGGGCTTGCCAAGGAGAAGCCTTCAAACATGACATCTTCCAGTATAATAAAGAAAAATAAAGTCATAAGCTGAAGATGCTAAAAAATTATATGTGTGGCATGCATATAGGCATGTTTCAAAGTGATGGAAATTGGAAGGAATAACAACAACAACAACAACAACAACAAACAACAAAAAGACTGGGTCAATACTTACCTGGCAGGGGAGATACCATGATCAAGAAGGTGGTTTTCCCAGGGCGAGGCTTATCCATTGCAATTGGGATGTGCTGACCCCTGCGATTTCCCCAAATGTGGGAAACTCGACTGCATAATTTGTGGTAGTGGGGGACTGCATTCATGCTCTCCCCTTATTAAAAAAAAAAAGACTGGGTCAGCCAGAGGGACCGCGCTCGGGTGAGCAGGGTCGCGTTTCCCTCTGCTCTGGTCCCGGCTGGACTTGTGGGCGGGAACCGGGGTCGCAGGGGAGACGCCATAACGCGCCAGGCCAGGTAAACAGCTCCTCAGTTCTAGGCGGGGTCTGGCGGGGGGCAGCTGGGAGAGGGTCTCGCTGTGAACCCGTCTACGGGGTCCCCGGCCCAGAGGGACCGCGCTCGGGTGAGCAGGGTCGCGTTTCCCTCTGCTCTGGTCCTTGTGACTTTATCATGAAGGCATGTGGTGATTTTGTCAAAGTTCTTTTCTCAATCTATTGATAGAATCATGTGACTTTTGTTTTAATTCATTTATATGATGAATTACATTCATTCCTATATATATATAGTATTATATATATAATATATATATATAATATATATATATATTATATAAAACATGCATGCATCTCTATGGATAAAACTAAATTGGATCAGTGGGGAATAAAATTTTAGTGTTGTGTCTGATGTTGCCAAATATCATATTGTTGGTTAGGCAATACATGATGTTTTACATTTTGTTGTTGTTTGCATCCTTACCTGGTTTTTAATATTAGCAGTCAACCGTTTTAAAGACCAATTTTTTTATTGAAGCTTTGTGCATTTCCATACAAAAATTTCCAATCAAAACCTAGACCATGCCCTGATGCCTGCCCACTCCCCCACCCCAACAAGCTCATGCCATTCTGACAAACAAGCTTTTCTTTCTTTTCTCAGTTGTTTAAATTTTTTAATGCAGGAGAAGTTTTACTGTTTCGAGCAGAAGGTTCCACCATTATCAGCATTCCTTTGAACCAGTCTTTTTTTTTTTTTTTTAATTAATTTTTTATTGATGCTTTGTGCATTTCATACATTTTTTCAATTCAGTTCAGCAGGCTATTTTCCCTTTCCCTCCCCCCACCCAAACCCCAGCCCAGATCATGCATTCTGCCATAACTGTCCCTGCATCGTTCTCCTCTCATTTTTTTTTTTTTTTTATATTTTAGTATAAGTGAAATACCATGAAGTACAAGCATCCTTCATGCAAAACTATCTGCAGGCTGTTGTGCCCAAACACCTACAGCCCCACCATCCAGTGGGGGGTGACAGGTTGTTTTTGGTTCAATCAAGTTGATCAAATGAAGTGTCCAGACTATATTGCCGGAGTTTTTCATCATTCATTCACCATCACCCCAATCGCAGCCCGTACATTCTAATTCTAATACTACCATGCCCCCGCTTCCGCAGGTTGTTCCCTAGTCTTAGAAAAGGGGCACAGGTGGATGAGAGGTAAACAGTCCCTCTCTCTGGAGCTGTTGACTGGACTCTGGTCAATTCTGGCTTTTCCTTTCATGGGCTGACAGTTTGTCCAGGAATAACCTTTCATCCTACTAATGAAACAAGCTTAGATATATAGGTTATTTGAGCACACTAATAGTTTGTGGTAGGTTACTTTAGCTAGACACATGTTTGGAATTAATGTTAATCCATGAATTACAATTTTCCCCCCCGGTTAAAAGGACAGGGTCTTACTGTGGGCTTATAACATCTCCTAACCTGTAGAGGATTAAGCTTGTGGGCATCAGCCATGGGTTATTTCTCCAGGGGAGAGCCAATAGCCATTAGATTTGGGATAGACAGCACATGGCTGCCTCTGCTGCACAGTAAATTTCCAGGCAGGTGGAGGTGTATCTGGGTGCTGATGGTGGAGTCTTGCGTGACTCAACGAGACCATAGTTGCTTTATTGGTTAGTGGCCTTTGGTAACACTCTCGGGCATTCCAGAAGCCATCTGTACACTTGCAATGTGTGTCTCAACATCCCTCCCATGTTAACGTCGGTCTCGGCAGCAGGGTCTTATTGCCTCTCCTCCTGTAGGTATCCCAACTTTGAGGCAAGGAGCCTTAACTTTTTGTGGGGCCTTGGATTCCCCTGGCCAACATCCACCTGGTAGGACAATCCATTGCTGATGTCAGAGCTCCTGTATTAATATATTTGCCTGGAGTGCATAGCCCTAGGACGGTAGTATTATATTTGTTCTGAACAGAGAGTAATCCTTTCCACAGTTCCCATGTCCTAGTATCAATTAAAGAAAGCAGTTTTAACCGGTTTATAAGAGATCACCTATACAATAGTTGTCTCCAATTTACAGTTTGGGGAGCGACCTCATCATTGTCATAGTTCTCCTTGTTCTATGGGTGGAAGGCAAGGAAAGTCTCTCATATCAGAACCTTTGTGGCACCTAGAAGGTAAGTTGTGTTAGGACTCATTATAGATAGTTGTTACCTGTAGGATCCACAGAGGGGTTCGATGTTATGGCAATCTGAGGCTTTTCTTCCTTTGAATGTTCAGAACGGGTCAGCCTTTCCGTTGCCACTTGTTGGTACATCCTACTCAATGCAAACATGTTCTTTTCTTTCTCACCGTAGTTGGTGACCGTTTTGTCTGTTTGGAAAAACAAAATCTTTTCCCATAGTTAGTTTTAAGATTTGAATTGCAGGGGTTTGGTGAAAAGGTTTCGTGTCTTTCTGTAGCCCCCCCCTTTTTTTTTAGCGTATGAGTCTCCAGAAGATAGTTGTATGATACAATGACTATAGGGTGGAGTCAAGGCACAGATTTCATCAATTCACCATGCTGTTTTGGGTGACTTTATATGATTAACTTGGGAAGCAACTTAATTTTTACGTTAAATCATCTTAAAGAGAATGCGACAAGGTGATACTGTAACAACAGAGAAATTATAGAGAAAATTTTGTATGTGTTCAATCCCAAAGTTCTTGCTCGACAAGATGTTATGTAAAGCAAATGTTGGGGCAAACAGCAAATTATATCGCCATTTAATTCAATGCATTATTACCATGTTTTTATCAGATTCGGTAAACCAATGTTGTTTAATATACACATGTTGACTTTTACTTTTACTAAGTCCTAAACACCATGTGTCCTGTAGAAAGTGTCTAGGAGAAACTGGGTTCTTGCTGAGCTCACGTCAATTAAATATGCATTAATCGAATATACACCAGTGTCCCTCCCCACCCATCCCCCCTTTTCAATTCACCATTTCAGTCAGTTTTCGATGCAGTCTTTCTGTTCTTTTACTATGGTGCCGCCCTCTTCTCCATGAGAAATAGTTATATCTGGGTTGTTGGTACTAAGGACCTCATATGAGGGATACCATTTGTCCGTTTGTTTCTGGACTGTGGTACTTCACTTAACATGATATTGTCTAGCTCCACCATTTACCTCAATTTCATGATATATTGTCCTCTTTAAACTGCTATAGTATCCAATGTATAATTGTAGCAACATTTTCTCTATCCACTGGCGACAGTTGAGGGGCACCTGGGCTGGTTCCAGCTTTTTTTTTTTTTTGGTTTTTTTTTTGCTATTGTGGGAAAGAGCTGCAATAAACATAGCTTGGCATGTATCTTTGCAGTAAGTTGTGCTTTGGGTAGATACCCAGGAGTGGTATGACTGGGTCAAATGGGAAGGCTCATTTTTGAGTCTTCTAAGGGTCTCACACACACTGCTTTCCATAGTGGCTGTAAAAGTTTACATTCCCCACCAGCAATTGGGGAATAGTGTTCCCCTGTGCCCACAACCTCTCCAGCACTTGGTGTCATTCATGTTCTGATCCGAGCCAGTCTTATGGGAGTAGGATGGTAGGCAGAGGGTTTTAATTTGCATTTCCTTAATATCAGAGATGTTGAAACACTTCTTAAGATGTTTCTCGGCCAGCTCTCTCCTCCTCTGAGGAAGTGTCCCTATTCGGTCCTTTGTCCATCTGTTTTAATGATTTCATTTGTTTTCTTTCTTCTTGGTTTTTTGAGTAGCGTGTATACCCTGGAAATTAATGCTTGGGTCAGATGTATCAGCAGTGTAGGTTCCTCCCACTCTGTGGGGCTTCTCATTTGCCTTTATTGCTTCCTTTGATGTCAAGAAGCTTTGAGTTTAATGAGGTCCCCCATTTGTCATTGTCGATCTTATTTCTTTGTGCAGCTGCTGTCTGTTTGGAAGTATTTTCCTACACCTATGTCTGGTAGTCTGCTGCCAAGCCTTCTCGTCTATCCCCTCCAGAGTTTGGGTTTCACGTTGAAGGTCCTTGTGGTCCATCTGGAGTTGACCTTTTACAAGGTGAGAGGTAGGGGTTTAATTTTCATTCTTCTACAAGTGGTATCCAGTTTTGGCAGCACCACTTGCTGAGATGCTGTCTTTCTTTCCATTGGTGTCTTCTTGGCCCCCTTGTCAAATATGAGGTGGCTGAAATTGTATGAGCTCAGGTTTGGATCTTCCGTTTTATTACATTGGTCAANCTGCTTCCTCCATTCTACTCTGGGCTTTTTCCTTTTCTTTCTTCTTGATTGACTGAGTGTTCTATTCCTTTTTTGTTTCCTCCTGTGTTTCCTTTAGTACCTCCATTCCTTTTTGTTTCTCAATCTCTTCTTGTGCTTCTCAATCTCTTCTTGGTGCTCCTTTTTCTTTTCGTTGGCTTCCTTTTCATGTTTCTACTTCCATTCGCGTTGTTTTTTTCTCCCTCTAGTTCTTTCTGGCGTTTTGTCATTCTGTTCCTTTCGTTCTTTCCGAAGTTTGTCATTGTACCCTCTAGGTCCTTTTGAGTTTTCATCTCTCTCTTTAGTTCTCTAAACTAAAGAGTTCTTCTTTATTTTCTTTAATTTCTCTGCGTTTGTCTGTAATTATCCGTCTAAGCTCTGTTCCTTGGGTCTCCTCCAAGGGGATCCCATTGTGGTTATCTCCTCCAGTTTGGTAGGGCCTGGTGTGGAGTATCCTGTGCCTTTTTTCAATGTTGTCCCTTTGTCTTGTCCTTGGCATATGGATTTCCCTTTGGTGGTTCAAGTACAAACGGACTTTTCACTTTGTTAGTGGATGGTTTTGCTGCCTCCTTCCGATGATTTTTTTTTTTTTTTTTTTTTTTTTCTTTTTATGGTGTATTGACTTGGCAGGTTCAGGTTTCAGTTTTGTTTATATATGGATGTTGGAAGCCTAAGTTAGTCTTCTCTTCTGTTCTGAAGGTTCTCCAAAAGGATTACCACTTGGATTCTTGCAATCACTGGCGCAGGCGCGGGCGGTGGGGGGGGGGTATGTGTGCCTGATCCCGGTCCCTCTGGGGCGGGGACCCCGTAGACGGGTCACAGCGCGAGCCCTCTCCCAGCCTGCCCCCCGCCAGACCCCGCTTAGAGCTGAGGAGCTGTTTACCTGCCTGGCGCGTTATGGAGTATCCCCTGCGACCCCGGTCCCGCCCACAAGTACAGCCAGGGAACTAAAGTAATGAAAACATACTTCAATATTACTGAGGCTATATAGAAGAATCACACAGAAAACATGATTCTAAATGGGGAAAAAATTCAAAGAATTCACATTAAAATTAGAAACTAGGCAAGGCTGTCTGTCCATTATTCCCACTTACTAATGGCATATTGACCTAAATCAAATAGTCATCCAACATAATCAAGTTGGATTTTTTTCCAGAGATACAGGGATTGTTCAATATATACAAGATAATAAACATAATAAACCATGTCAACGTACACAAATCAGATAATCATCTCAACAGAAATAGAAAATGTATTTAACAAAACATTATATAAATCCAGTGAAAATTGGACAGGAGGGAACATACCTTAGCATAATTAAGGCTATTTACAACAAACTGACAAATAACATCATTCTAAAGAGAAAAACTTGAAACATTCTCATTGTTACTACCAGACAAAGTTGTCCACTATCCACACTCCTTTTCAATATAGTACTTGAAACTCTACCTAGAGCAATAAAAAAGAGAAAATATTTAAATCAATAGTAATTGGGGAAAAATAACTCAAATTGCACATAATATGATATTATACATGAGATGCCAAAAATTCCACCAGAAAACTTCTACAAATGATCAACACTTTCAGCGAATTAACATGATACACAATTTAAAAAAAAATACTAGCCTTTCTATACACCAATAATAAGCAGAGAAAGAGATTATGTAAAGACTGTGATTCACACTAGCTAAAAACCATAAATATCTAAGAACAAACCTCAACCAAGTTATTAAAATCTCTACAATGAAAATTCTAAAACTTTGAAGAGCCTGAGGAAGCCACTATAAGATGGCAAGACCTCCTACACTCATTGATTGATAGAATTAATATTGTAAAAATGACCATCCTACCCAAAGCAATTTTAGATTAAATGTAATCCCAATGAAGACCCCCATGCCATTTTTCACTTAAATAAAAAAGCAATGGTAAATTTCATATGGAAGTCCAATAGACACCAGAGTGTCAAAGCAATTATGAGCAAAAAAGCAATGCTGAGATAATTTACTATACTAAATTTGAAACTATATTACAGACCTTTAGTCATAAAACCAGCAAAGCACTGGCACAAAAATGGACATGCAGATCAACAAAACCAAACAGAAGACACAAACACAAGTGCATGCAATTTCAGCCACTTGGTATTTGACAATGCTGCCAAGAAAACAACCTGTAGAAAGACATCTTTGACAATGCTGAGAAAAACCAATTTAGACATATAGAAGAATGAACTTAGAGACATATATATCACCCTGCAACTCTAATGGAGTTGTCAAAGTCACCAAATGGATCAAAGACCTTAGTGTGGAACACTGAATTTTTTAGAAGAAAACAGTCAGTGCTCTATAAGATAAAGATCCAGGAAAGAACTTGCTAAATTTGATACACTCGCTAAGGAGTTAAGGTCAGCAATTGGCACACAGTACCTCATTAAACATAAAAAAATTCTGTACATAGTAAGGGAAACAGTAAAGGAAAAGCCTACAGAGTACCTGAAACTCTTTTTCAGAAAATGTCTATATCGTAGTAATATCCAGAATATACAAAGAGCTCAATAAACAATCAAAAATAAGAAAACCAAGAAAATCAATGACCTAGTTTTAAAAATTGGGCTATGGATCTGAACAAAGAGCTTTCAAAAAAAAAAAAAAGAATTAAATTTGGGTAAGAAATAAAGAATTAAATTTGGCTAAGAAATAGTCAACAACCTTAGTATTTTAGGTAATGCAAGTTACATCTATTTGAGGACTATTCTTACCCTAATCGAAATGGCTAAGATTAAGAGAACAAGTAATGTGAATTTCTGGCAATTATGTGGGGAAATAGGAACTTTCATTCAGTGCTGGTGGGATTGAAAACTGGTGTCATTGCTATGGAAATCAGTATGAAGACCTCTTAAACTAAAAAGGGATCTACCATATGATCTACCTGTACCACTCCTTGACATATGCACAAAGGATTCAATATTCTTCTGCAGAAATACTCTTTTCACAACAACTAGAAAATGGAAATTACCTAAATGTATTTCAACTAATGAAGGAATAACACAAAATAAGATAAATTTAGCAATGGAGTTATACTCTTTTGTAAGGAACAATGAAATCATGAAATTTGTGAGTAAATAGATAAAACTAAAAACTGTTAAATGAACTGATATATTACAGACTCAGTAAAAGAAGGAAGGTATGTCTCTTCTTTGTGGATCCTAGCTCCAAATCCTATATATCCTGTTATAAACATAGAAACCAGGAAATGGAAAGGAACCATGAAAATAAGGGGAAAGAAGGAGTTCAAGAGAGGATAGCAGGAAGCAGATGTTATTAAGTGAGAAACAAGTAAAATCGGGACTACTTTAACATGGGAGTAAATAGGGAGGGCTCTTCAGGGGGGAAAGAGCAGTAAGAGAGATAATTAATGCTTGGGTGGCATGAAAAACCAAAGGTAAATGTATCAGTTCATCAGTCTCCTTAGAAAATACAGATATAAGTTCTGGGAGGCAATCAATGGCTTTGGCAATATCCTATGTTATTTCAGGATTCACTTAAGAGTACCCTGACCAGCAACTCAAAGGGAGATTTCTCTGCCTGGCATTGTGTTTTCGTTACATAGCTTTCAACTATACACATGTGATCATATATGTTTTGTTTATGTGTTTTTCTGTAGGAATTTGTACTAATACATTTCAGTAGGACTTTGAGCTCATTCACTTCACTCTAGATTGTCATAGCATCTAAACATTATTTATCTCTCCTCTCACTCCCCATGTACAATCCTAACTACTCTTTCCCTGGTTGTAACTTTTTCCTCATTTTGCCCTTAATAAAACATGTCTCCTACTGTCCCCCTCTCTCAGTATCTCTCTTCCCTCTTTATCTACATGGTTCCTTTCCATTTTTCTGGCTCTGGAGTCTACATCAGGGGATATGTTCACATCTAGGGATTTGAGCCAGGAGTGGTGGCGCACACCTTTAATCCTAGCACTCGGGAGGCAGAGGCAGGAGGATCTTTGTGAGTTCAAGGTCAGCCTGGTCTACAGAGCGAGTTCAAGGACAGCTGGGGCTACAGGGAGACCCTGTCTTGAAAAGACCAAAAAATAAAAAATAAAAAAATTAAAAATAAAATGTAAAGTTCACATGTAGGGATTTGGAACTATAATACACTTCAATTAGTATAGCAGTTTATACTAAAGCTTGAAGTTAAGATCCTATTGCTGAAGATTGGGCACATTTTGGACATGGGACTTGGAACAATCAAACTGCTACAAACCTGAAAGCCTCTTCTCTGAAGAATAGCTCCCATGCTTTCAGAGAATAGGAATCAAGCTGCCAAGAGAGAAAGCCAATCAATGGTCCTACCCGGCTGTAATAGCTAATAAACAACAATGAATATCTAATTGTACATTTCATACTATGTCTACCATCACATGCTAGCAAGAGCCTGGACAGAATTTTATTTTTATTATCCCATTAAAAAGTTACTTAGTGAGCTGGAGAAATGCCTCAGTGGTTAAGAGCACTGGATGATCTTGCAGAGGATTCAGATTTGATTCCCAGCATCTATATGGTGGCTAACAATGTAGAACTCCAGTTACAGATGATCCAGTGCCCTCTTCTGACCTCCATGGGCATTGGATGACAGAGGTATACCTATCTACCTGCAGGTAATACATATAAAAATAAAATATATTAAAATCAAATAAAATTATTTAGCTACTTAATTTTCTGAGAGAGAAGCTAGACTAATTATATCTAATTTCAAGAATGCGTATCCATGGGGCTGGAGAGATGGCCTAGCGGTTAAGAGAGCTGACTGCTCTTGCAGAGGACCTGGGTTCGATTCCCAGCACCCACATGGTGGCTGAGAGCCATCTTTAACTCCAGTTCCAGGGGAGTCTGATGCCCTCTTCTGACCTCTGTGGCATTGCATGACATGGGTGCACAGACCTACATGCAGACAGTACATTCATACACATAAAGAATAAATTAAAAAGCATGCATATCATATGCAGAAATATCTATAATTGTTCAACCCCCCCCCCAATAACCTGGGAACAAATTTTTCTTTGTTCTTTGTTTCTGGAGTTTGCTCAGCACCATATCACCTGAGGTGCTCACTAAAGAACATCTCTGCAGCTACTATTAAGACAACCCCTGCAGCAGGGACCAGGTGGCTGGCCTTCCAACAAGTGCAATAGATCATTTTTCAGAAGCACAGAAATTCAAGAAATGTTAATTAAACCATTGGTTTTGGAAGCCCTATTAATGCTTAAAAATAATACAAAGATATAACCTAACATTTCTAGAATTTCTATTTTGAAAAGGCTAAGTATATCATTTTGCCTTGATGGACCTTGATGGCAAGAATGGGAACTGAGGGCTCATTAGAAAAACTAAAGTATCCAGGTATGATTAGGCGGTTTTCCATATTAGAGATGCTTCCTGGTGCTTTGCTTCAAACATATCCTCTAGTTGGCATTGCTAACATCTTTACTTTTGCCTGAATCTCATTTCTGCCTCTGTTATCTTCAAAAGAAACAGAATCACCTTGAAATCTTAGATTAAATTCATTTTATATGAACAAAGCTTCATCTATCTCAAATGCTTACTTACCGTAAGAGTTTCTTTGAGAAAATTAATATGTATCTTTTTACAAAGTGTGTAAAAAGAAATTTCTCTCTTTGGTTCAAAATCTGAGCTGGAGATAGCAGAACTGGCCTTTGTCCTCTGATATGATTGTTACATCACATGCGCTTTGCCTAACACTCAGATTGCCATGGAGGCACTGAATCTCCACTGATGTGTCTGACTACCCAGAAAACGTTTACACTCTCCTCTCTAGCAATATGCTTCTGTCAAGTGTCTAAAAGCCTGAATTATTCTTTTGGTGTGCTATGGGTGGAGGGGAAGTACCATTGACTTGAATTCTTTTCTTTTCTACATGAAATTTTCTCAGATATTTTTCCTTTTTATTGAATTATTGGAAATTTCACACAACATATTTTGATGGTATTTAGATCCCCTCCCCTAGTTGCACATCCTTCAGTACTCCTGCCAAACTTTATGTACTCAATTATACATGCTTAGGCCGATAGAATAGAATTTGTGACCACAGATATTTTTCCATATGGGACCATCTACTGTAATCTTGATACCGTAACAGTCATATAGTTGAAAGAGACTAACCCTTCACTTCCCATTAGCCGTCCATTGATAATAGTTCTTCGGGTGGGGTTGGGGTTTCTTACCTACCACATCTATGCCAGTTTTTTTTTTTTTTTTTTTTTTTTTTTTTTTTTTTTTGTATGGCTTGAGCTTAGGTGGGGTTTGGGCATACTTCTTAGCATCATTGTGAGTTCATATGAATAACTTGCTAGCAGTATGGAAAATCCTAAATTTTTATGATCATCCACCATCTCTGGCTCTTACAATCTTTTTGCCCACTTTTCCACAATGATATCTGAGCCTTGGGAGGCAGAAATTTGGTATTAGATTGATTTTTCCTTGTTTGTTCTATTTCTCATATATGTAGTATTTTCACTCTTCCTGATCAAGTTAATCTAGATTCAGATAAACAAATGTTGCATTTTCTCTGTCATACCTAGAGCATACTAGATATGCATCTTCCAATCTGAAAATCTAGAGAAGTAAGGAAACTAATAAATGACCATGGAGGTTGGAGGGGGAGCTTCCTGGGAGGAGTGAGAGACTGCAATGATATAACATTGGAAAGTGGGAAAAATAATAATAACAAAAGGTTAAATGAGTAGGGATTGTGAGATCAAGGCAGAGGAGGGAGTGTCGAGGGAGAGAAATAACACTAAAGGCTTTATAAAAAGCCATATAGAAATATAACACTAGAAAGGTTCTTAAAATGTACACATATGCATTATAAAAGAATAATTAAAAGAATTACCATATACCAGGTGGACAGTGCCACTACTAGACACCATAGCCTAACAAAACAAAACCCAATAATAGGAATGGACTACCTTTCTTGAGTCTATTGACCAGGGTTCCATAGACTCCTAAACAACACTAACCATTGCCACTGCTCTTGGTTACCCTGCAGAACTCCACATTAAGACCCTATTACTGAAGACAGTATTTTAAAGATGTATATAAGTTTATGGGACCAGAGATAGCTCAGCAGTTCAGAGCACCAGCTGCTCTTTCAGAGGCCCCGGGTTCAATTCCCAGCACCTAGATACCAGCCAATGACCACCTGTAATTCTAGTTCCAGGGGATCGAAGCCTCTTCTGACCTCCATAAGCATTGCATTACACCAGTGCACTTACATGCATACAGGCAATAGACTCATACACATAAAATAAAAATAAATAAAACATTTTTATAAAGACATGTGAAAGTTTAGTAGCTTGTGAAGTTACATTACTCAAAATATTTAAAGAAGTTTTTTGATTTGCAGTAAGTGATATCTTCAGGTAGTTTTTGAGAACATTAAACAGCACTACAGGATAGCAAGGTAAGATCATAAGTCATGATGGATAAAGGAACTCTTGATAGTCTACATTAGAAGAGAGTTATGACATATGTTCTAACTTTTAACAAAATTCTTAACCTTGTTTTTGAGGGTCTCTAAAAATCACAGTTTTATAGCTGGGAAAGGAGTGAGGTCAAATTCAAAGGCCACATGGCTTAAACTTAACATGTCTTTTTATATTTTAAGATTCTTATTTGAAAGCTCTCTTTTTTTATCTATTTTAAACAGGGTCTCCCTGTAGCCCCAGCTGTCCTGGAACTTGCTGTATAGATCAGGCTGGCCTTGAACTCACAGAGATCTGACTTCCTCTGCCTCCTGAGTGCTGGGATTAAAGGCATGAGCCACTATGTCCAGCAGCTGAAATATCTCTTCATAAGTGGATGTTGTGGACATGTTGGAAATAAGAACAGGGCATCTTGTTAGTTGACCCAAAATTATTGACTACTATTAAAAGTCTCCAATTAGACTCCTGGGTGAGCAGTTTCTTTCACTTTCCAAGTTCCCATCATTCTTCCTGGCTTTCTATCCTGCCTTTCCCCTCTGAGACTCCACCCCTCTGAGACTTCAGTTCTCCTAATAATAAGTGTTGGTAGAGACCAAGATTTGTTTTCTGAGATAATTACAGTGGTCAATAATGGGAATAGAGACTCCCTACCCAGGGTCTGAAAGTCTCAACCTGCTTAATGTCAGTGGGGAATGAAAGACTTTCAGACTGAAGGGTCCTCATATACTGGAATCGGTAAGAGAGAATATAATTATGTAGGATATCAAACCATATAAACACCAAGCACTTAGCTGCTTATGTCTAATCCTAAGGTTATTACTCAAAATAGGATGATCTTCCTCCTGCTATGAGGAGCCTGAGTACCATGATGTGAGTGAATGTATAACAGGAAAGCAGAGTGATACAGATTTAATTTGGATATGCATATCTTAAATAATCAAGGACATACAATACTGTTTTCATGGGATTATTATCCTTCCTCTATCCCTATGATGCAGAGGTTTGGTCTTTTTATAGTGTCCCAAATTTCCTGATTGCTCCACTCTTGTGTTTTTTTTTTGTTTTGTTTTGTTTTTTTTTGGTGGTTGTTATTTTTCATAATTTTTTGAGCTTTCTAGTTTTTCCTTGCTATCTTCCAGATATGATATTCTATTTTCTGCTTCATCCAATCTGCTTTTGAGGCTTTCTCCCATCCTTTCCTGTTGATTGGATGAATGTTCAATTTCCTTTTTCATTTCATCCTGTGATTTCTTTGGTATTTCCACTTCCTTTTGGAGCTTGTCATTCTCTTCTTGTAGCTCCTTGTTTTGCTGGTCTGTTTCCCTTTTCATTTCAGCATGGGATCTTTTCAGTGTTTTTATTTCCTTCTGGAGTTTATCATTCTTTCCCTCTAGTTCCTTCCAGAGTTTGTCGTTCTCTCCCTCTAGTTCCTTCTGGAATTTGTCATTCTTCTCTCCCTCTAGTTCCTTCTGTAGTTTGTCATTCTTTCCCTCCAGTTCCCTCCAGTTCCCTCCAGAGTTCTTCATTCTCTCCCTTTAGTTCTCTGATTTGTTCCTTATATTCTTTGATTTCTTTGATTATGTCTATGATTGTTCTTCTAAGATCCGTGTCCTGGGTTCCTTCCAGCGAGATATCATTGTAGGGATCTTCTATAGGTCTGGTAGCATCTGGTGGAGATTTATTTTGTGCTTATCCTATGTTTTTTCTTAGTGTTTTTTGCATGTGGGTGTGTTTTATTGTTTGTATTCTAGTGCAAATCTTAAATGTTTCTTCACTGCGTTGAAAGTTTAATTTGCTTGTTTCCTATAGATACGTTCATTGTCTTCTCCTTAGTTTATGAAGGGCTGGCTGTGTTAGGTTTCTAGTTTTCCCTTTTGGTTATATACTGGGAGGTTCCTCTGGCTCTTCCCTTTCTGGTCTGGAGATTCTCCAGAAGTCCTGAGGGAAAAATCAGGCTGGTTTCCTGATGAGCATGCATCTACTTTGTGCTGGGGTGTTCCTACAGCTGTTCTCAATCTTGAGCTCACTGAGGATACCCTCAGTGCAGCTCAAGAGGGTTGGGTGGTCATCCCATTACCTGCACTGCTTCCTCTACTTAATTCCAAAAATTGAGATTTTTAGCATTATCAATAATGGTATGGTGTTTCAACTCTCAATGTCAAGCATCCTTCTTGACTACCAATTTCTCTTCACTTCTCTTTTTCTGTAATACAAAAACCCTTTGCCCAATGAGATCTACCTGTTATGAACTGATCCTCTCCCTCCTGACAGTTCACATTTTCACATTCCATCAAGCATCAGTCAGTTCTTCAATTTTCCCTATTCTACTCATCAGAAAATGCCTTAGAATAGTTAATTCCTTCCACTCAAAGCTCATTTTTAAAGCAGATAATTATTATTCAAAATTAACTCTGTATGCTACTTTCAGGGTTTCAAAATACCTAAAGACATTTTCATTTGTATTTCATGCTTTCAGTATCTGCAATGATTGCATTATGTTTTTCCAAAATTCAAAAGACCTTTCCCTCCCTCTCTCTAAGAAGTCATAATTACTAAACAACAGCTATTTACAGAGAAAAATAAAAGAACCTAGAAGAAAGTATCTACACATATCTACTAAGAAAAGTACCATGGGACTAGAGAAATGTCTCACTGGTTAAGAGCACTGGCTACTGTTACAGGCAACCTGGGTTCATTTCCTAGAACCCTCCTGGTAGATAACAACTGCCCACAACTCCAATTCCAGGGGATCATACCTTTTTCTGGCCTCTGCAAGTATTGTACCCACGTGGTGCACTTACATGCATTCAGGGAAAACATATACATCAAATAAAAATAAATAAAAAAAATTTTTAAAGAGTCTAAAAGATGTGCTTCTGCATCCAGAGTTTTGATTTCCTTCTGTTACCATGGATGAATTATCCACCCTTTTTTTTCTAACCTGATGTCTTCCCCATCATTCAGTCTATTGTCTTTTATTAAAACCTCCTTTGCAGCAATTATTGTTCTTCTTTTATTCACCAAGAATATCTTTCTGTACTAGACATTTTTCTTCATAAGACCATCAAGCTGACTTAGATTAAACTTCAATGGTGCTCCTCAACATATTTCCTGCTGTGTCTTGTCACTACTGTTCATAGCAAAAGTGCTCTGAATAGTTGTTTGCCTTGATCTCCTTAGTTGTCCCAGGATTCCATACCCTCCACACATGTCCAGCTTCACCATCCAAGTTTCTTTCAGTGAAGCTCTGCACTGTAAATAAATAGATAGATAGATAGATAGATAGATAGATAGATAGATAGATAGATAGATGGATATAGATATAGATATTGATATGCTGCATCATGTCTTAGATCAGACTGATTTGATATAGTCATTCAGTTATTCTTCCCGAAAAATGCTCTGATGTTGAGCCTAGCATGTTCTCCTGATTCTGTGACTTCATTGGCAAGTCGTTGTGAATCTCATTTGAGTCCTTATCTCAACCTCTAGCCATTTTAATGTCTTATTACTCAGTTCTCAGTCATTTTTCTCTATCACAGTTCTTTGCCCAAGTAATTTAATTTAGCCTGATACCTGTAAATGGTTCAAAAGTATCTCTTCTCACTACAGTGAACTCTATTAATCTTTTCAATCACAGGTTCAACAATTTCACTTGAAGGCCAAATAAACAATCAAGTTTTCAGGCCCCCAAATGAAGCCTTGATTGTCTAGATATGATCCCCTGGCCCTCACATTTTTTTTCTATAACATTACTTGCTATTTATTTATCTTAGACCTTGATTTGCTCATGTCTGAGAGACCCTTAGGTCTGTGTCTCATGGTGTAAGGAAGCAAGAGTTATTGAGTCATGTTCTTTAGAGCCTTTCTATTCTTTAGAATTCTCCAAGTCAAGACTGAACATGATATAAATTAATGTTATGACTGACTCCTTCAGAAATAATCATTCTCTATTACCTACAATAAAAAAAACTCAAATTCCATGGTAATTTGAAGTCTTACACTATCCCACTCCATCCTTCTATATGAAATTCATTTCCCTCTACTATACAGTTTAAGCTTAGTATTCCTACTAAATGTTGATGAATGCATGCTTCTTCATGCATTGTGGATTATTCACTTTCTTTTCCCCCTTACAATGTCATCTTTCAAAATCTCACCAGTCTGACTCTTAACTACCCTTATAAATATACCTTTTAAGTCAGTCCTAATATAATATATTTTCTCTTAAAATCTTCAGATATCTTCTGATTTTCTAAGATAATATGTTCCTTCATCTGAGATTCTTTAAAAACCATTCTATAATGTTCATAAAGGAGTTGTACATCATAACTATTATATGCATATCCAAATTAATTAAAATTCCCTGAATGCCTGTAGATAAAATTATGGCTAATAATTATCTAAATTCCTTGTAGTGTCCAACACAATGCAAGAATGTCTATTATTCACCAAATGAATGATTTGAAAACTGGAGTAGTAGGCATCAATTTAATCTCAGGAAAAGTAGGGTTATTGTTCTAAACTTTGCAATAACTAGGTGTTTCAGAACCAGAGGGTTGTCAGGAGACAGGAGCCACACCATTGAGCTTAGTAGTTATATTTACTAAAATGAATTGGTTATTTTCATATTTAGAAGTTTCAGAGAGGCTGAAACTTCTAAAGAGATACTAAAGGACCATGAATTCACAGCTATCAGTACATGTAATTCTTCCCCCTAGAGAAAAAGGTGGACTGTTAGAACACAGAGCCTTGACGTAGGCTTTCTNTCAGATGGTTCTTGGCCGCCATGTGGGTCCTGGGGATCGAACCCGGGTCCTCTGTAAGAGTGGTCGGTGCTCTTAACCGCTAGGCCATCTCTCCAGCCCCAATCTACATTTTCTAAAGCCATGGATCAGACGGTTTATTCTAGATCTTGAATATTGTAAATAGTGCCTTGATAAACAGAGAGTCCAGATGTGTTCTGTATATGCTGAATTCAATTTTTTTTTCAAATCTATACCTATTATGTTAGTGAAGGAATGCAGACATGGAAAGACAACCAGCCCATAATATCACTCAATTGTGGAATCTAGAAAAATTTGTTAGAAATAAAATGGAGGTTAGAAAAGCTGGAGGTGATGAAAAAGCTTGAATAATTGGTACAAAGTTAAAAAGAAAAAGAAACTGATTTTCTTTTGCATATTAATACACAGAAATAATTTCAAAATAACTGGGAGAAATGATATTGGAATGTATTCAACACAAAACTGCTAACTAATTGAAATAATATAATTAGTTTAGTTTTATTTGTATGTATATACAGATAAGTAAATTTTATGTAGTATAAATAAGTTTAATTATTGAGTTATTTTATATAATTAAAATAAAAATTTAAAAATATGAAAGCTATTATAATTATAACACAAACATTCATATTTACTTTATTCTTATAAAGTCTCATACTTTTAAAACTACAGTAATAAAATTTATAATGCATTGGTATATTGATGAAGAAAAGAAAATGGAGCAGAATGGAGAATTCAGACTTAGAATTAGGCTTATATGGAAAATTAATTTGAGAAGAAAATACAAGGCCGTGTGGGCAGAACAGTACTTTCAAGTGTTGCTACATAATTAGATGTAAATCACTGAACTTTTAAACATAATTAATATCATGTGCAAATATACTGGCAGAAAAATTTAGAATATGCAAATTGAAGAAATACTAGTGAAACCATAACATTTGAGAACTGTTCGGAATTGAAGATGTGTCTCATTCCACTTAAAAATATGCAACAGAGCCAGACATGACCTTGCACACTTGTAATTCCAGTACCCAAGAAGGAGACACAAGAGGATCCCAAGTTTGAGGCAAGCCAGATTACATAGTGAGTTCAAGGCCAGCCTAGGTTACATAGACAGACCTTTATTAAATAACATGTTGGCAAGAGATTGGGAAGATACACAGTGTTTTCTTGAAGCTGGCTGTGGTGGTTTACACCTTTAATCTGAGCACTGGGCGGTTAGAGATGGCAGATCTTTTGAGTCCAAGACCAGCCAGGTCTACTGCACAAGTAGTTTTATGCAGTCAGGGCTACAAATTGAGACTCTGTCTCAAAGGAAGCAAAATTAGACAAAACAGAACACTTTCTTGTTATTCTTATTAAAGTTTTTCCATTTGGAACAATTAGAAGAAGGTAGTACATTTATTTTAAGAAAAAATATCATTTTGTTTCTCAGTAACTTTCCATTTCTTTTCTGAATCACCGGTGATATAAAAGTTCAATTAAGCAATTCTAATTCAGCCACAGTGTAAAATTTCTCTGATAAAACTGAACAGTTTCAGAGAAGGTAAAAGCCAATATGTATAAATAAATATGTAATATACAAACACACACACACACACACACACACACACACACACACACATATATATATATATATATATGTGTGTGTGTGTGTGTGTGTGTGTGTGTGTGTGTGTGTTTGTATATTACATATTTATTTATACATATTGGCTTTTACCTTCTCTGAAACTGTTCAGTTTTATCAGAGAAATTTTACACTGTGGCTGAATTAGAATTGCTTAATTGAACTTTTATATCACCGGTGATTCAGAAAAGAAATGGAAAGTTACTGAGAAACAAAATGATATTTTTTCTTAAAATAAATGTACTACCTTCTTCTAATTGTTCCAAATGGTAAAACTTTAATAAGAATAACAAGAAAGTGTTCTGTTTTGTCTAATTTTGCTTCCTTTGAGACAGAGTCTCAATTTGTAGCCCTGACTGCATAAAACTACTTGTGCAGTAGACCTGGCTGGTCTTGGACTCAAAAGATCTGCCATCTCTAACCGCCCAGTGCTCAGATTAAAGGTGTAAACCACCACAGCCAGCTTCAAGAAAACACTGTGTATCTTCCCAATCTCTTGCCAACATGTTATTTAATAAAGGTCTGTCTATGTAACCTAGGCTGGCCTTGAACTCACTATGTAATCTGGCTTGCCTCAAACTTGGGATCCTCTTGTGTCTCCTTCTTGGGTACTGGAATTACAAGTGTGCAAGGTCATGTCTGGCTCTGTTGCATATTTTTAAGTGGAATGAGACACATCTTCAATTCCGAACAGTTCTCAAATGTTATGGTTTCACTAGTATTTCTTCAATTTGCATATTCTAAATTTTTCTGCCAGTATATTTGCACATGATATTAATTATGTTTAAAAGTTCAGTGATTTACATCTAATTATGTAGCAACACTTGAAAGTACTGTTCTGCCCACACGGCCTTGTATTTTCTTCTCAAATTAATTTTCCATATAAGCCTAATTCTAAGTCTGAATTCTCCATTCTGCTCCATTTTCTTTTCTTCATCAATATACCAATGCATTATAAATTTTATTACTGTAGTTTTAAAAGTATGAGACTTTATAAGAATAAAGTAAATATGAATGTTTGTGTTATAATTATAATAGCTTTCATATTTTTAAATTTTTATTTTAATTATATAAAATAACTCAATAATTAAACTTATTTATACTACATAATATTTACTTATCTGTATATACATACAAATAAAACTAAACTAATTATATTATTTCAATTAGTTAGCAGTTTTGTGTTGAATACATTCCAATATCATTTCTCCTAGTTATTTTGAAATTATTTCTGTGTATTAATATGCAAAAGAAAATCAGTTTCTTTTTCTTTTTAACTTTGTACCAATTATTCAAGCTTTTTCATCACCTCCAGCTTTTCTAACCTCCATTTTATTTCTAACAAATTTTTCTAGATTCCACAATTGAGTGATATTATGGGCTGGTTGTCTTTCCATGTCTGCATTCCTTCACTAACATAATAGGTATAGATTTGAAAAAAAAAATGAATTCAGCATATACAGAACACATCTGGACTCTCTGTTTATCAAGGCACTATTTACAATATTCAAGATCTAGAATAAACCGTCTGATCCATGGCTTTAGAAAATGTAGATTGGGGCTGGAGAGATGGCCTAGCGGTTAAGAGCACCGACCACTCTTACAGAGGACCCGGGTTCGATCCCCAGGACCCACATGGCGGCCAAGAACCATCTGAAACTCCAATTCCAGGAGAACTCCAGTTCGAGGGGAATCCAACATCCTCTTCTGACCTCCGCGGCATTGCATGACACGGGTGCAGAAACTTGCATGCAGACAGTACATTGATAAACATACAGAAATAAAAAATTAATTAATTTATTTATTTAAAAAAGAAAATGTAGATAAAGAGGGCTGGACATGACATGGTTTTTGCATGTCAGTTCACAGCATCCGTGTTTACCTTCAGAAGACTTGCATAAGTTGAAGGCATGAATTTCAGCATGAATGGGAAGGGGGCCCTGGAGCCCCAACCTTGGGGTTGTAATTAGCAGTAGATGTGTGCTGATGAAGGGTGATTCGGTCTCTTTAAGTACACAACCACTGGTAAGGTGTCCATGTTTCAGGATATAATCCCACACTTACACATGCATAGGTACTAATAGGACTAATAGAAATTATTAATAGCAGCAAATAAGAGGAGCATGAAAAAATGAAAGTGTGGGAACACTAAGTAGAAGTGGAGGAAGATATTAGTAGATGGATTTGATCAAAAGTTTATATAAATGTTAGAAATATCCTAAAATTAATGAAATGTAATAAATAATAATATACAAATAGAGTATGCACACATAAAGAAAGCCTATTGAAACTGACTATCCTGACTGTCCTAGCAGCTATCAAATGCAAATAGCTCCTCAGCACCTTCTTCTAAGCTGGGGTTCTGTCTGACTTGAGCTTGCCTGGGTATTATGAATATTGTAACAAATTCTCAGAATTCATATGTGTACCTGCACAACTGTATTCAGAACACGGTTCTTCCTTACAGTCATACACCATTTGTGGATCTTAAAGTCATTCCTTTCCCTCTTCTATAAGTGTAACTGAGGCTTGGGGTAGGGGATTGATACAGAGGATACAGGGCTGAGCACTCCTCAGTCTCTTATTTTCTGCAGGCTGATAGATTGTGGGTCTCTGTGTTAATAACCAAACCAATAACAAAAGAAACCTCTCTGATAATAGTTGAGAGGAATCTAAAAAATATAACAATGAGTCATTAGGAGTCAATTTAATACTATATTCATTTAGTAGAATAAGAGTAATAGGTTTTTCTCATAGGGCCTGTGACTTACCTAGATACAGGTTTTTAAAGTCTATAATAGTGCCAGGTAGGTATGGGCTCCTTCTTGGGAATGGGCCTTAAATCCAATCAGAAAGTATTTGGTTCCTCCCACAATATCTGTGCCATTTTTGCACTAATGAGAAAATCTTACAAGAGTGTATTTTATCTCTTAGGGTTTGAAGCTGGTAAGACTGATGATTCCTCTTTTTGTCAATTGCATAAAACTAGCCACAAATGATGAAGTATCAGCTTGATTTCCCCAATGTTCTATGGCTTATGTCAGTAGTGTCATTAAGAACAGAGTTTTACATCAGGAACTGGAGGGTAGCCAAGACTAATGTCACTAACCAGAAATTTCTGAGCGTCTATGACACCCATGGGCTAACAACTACAAAAGAAGTAACCCATTCTGATTACTGGACTTCTGTATGTGCTAGCTTGTGGTGCTTGATAGCAACATCCTACCTGTTATACTGTATTTCCATTTAATTCATTTAAATTCCTGTTATTCTTTTTTTTTTCTTTTTTGGTCTTTTCGAAACAGGGTCTCCCTGTAGCCCCAGCTGTCCTGGAACTCACTCTGTAGACCAGGCTGGCCTTGAACTCACAAAGATCCGCCTGCCTCTGCTTCCCAAGTGCTAGGATTAAAGGCGTGCCCAACACACCCAGTCATTTATTTATGTGTGAGTAATTTTGCTTATATTGGTAGTGCGCAGGCTAGCAATTCCTCATTGAAGCCAGAACAGGGTGTAATATCCCCTGGAATTAGGGTTAGAGACTGTTGTTGACATGTTGCTAGGACCTGAACCTGTGTCTTCTAAGAGATCAGTCAGTGCTTGTAACCACAGAGACAATTCTCAAGCCCCTAAATTCTTTTTTATGTGTTTATATGTCTGTATTTTAGGAAGTTTCTACAATATTGGACATCCACATGACTTTTTAAAAAAATGTTTCCTACCAAAGAGATACATGCTCACCCATGATCATTGCTGCTCCAGTCACAAAGGCAAGGAAATGTGTTAGTTGCTCCTACCATGTGCCCTCCTCTAGGCTACCCTCTCATCCACCATCTCAGTTAACCTTCCTGTTCCATTGTTCCCCTTTCCCACTTAATATTACTGGATTTTATCTTCCCTCTCAAGAAAGTACTTTTCTCCAGGCCTTTTAATAATTTTTGACCTCTATGTGTTTTCCAAACAAACATGTATACCTAAAGATTCAAAAGTATTTATGTATGAAAGATAACATGCAAAGTTTGTCTTTCTGTGTGCTGATTACCTCACTCAGGGTGATAACTTATAGCTCCAACAATTTACCTTTGTATTTCATAATTCCTTTTTTCTTTAAAATGAATAATATGGAGTTGTGTGCATGTACATTTTCATTATCCATTCATCAGTTGATAGATATCTAGGTTGTTTTGTTTCCTTGACTAGAATAGCAAAGAACATGGATGAGCCTGTATCTTTATAGTAAGAAATACATTGACTATATGGCAAAGAGTGGTATGGCTGGATCACTGTTAAATCTATTTCTATGTTTTGGAAGAACTGCCATGTGAACTGCACTAGTTAGCACTCTCACCAGCAGTGAACAAATGTTCTCCTTGCCCTGTATATACTTCACTATGTTTTGCTAATTTTTTGTTCATTTTATGTTTTGTTTTGTTGTTTGTTTGTTTGTTTGTTTTTTGAGACCAGGTCTTGGTCTTGTGTAGCCTCAGCTGGCCTGGAACTTACTACTACATAGACCAGACCAACTTGGATCTCACAGAGACTTGCCTGCCTGTGAATCCTGAGGGCTGGGATTAAAGACTTGTCTACTCCACTCAGCTCTCATTGGTTTTCTTAATCTTACTTACCCTTGCTAACTGGGGTAGGAAGAAATCTATTTTATTTGCATTTGCCTGATGGTTATTGATGCTGAGCATTTAAAAAAAGCCATTTACATTTCATCTTTTGAAAAATTCTATATTTCCTTGTCCAATATTTTAATTGAGTTGTTTCCTTGATGTTTAGGTTTTTTTTTTTTTCTTTTTTTGCACATTGAGAAACTACTGCTCTGTAGGAAGTACAGCTGGTAAAGACACTTTACAGTGGTCTAGGCTGTCTCTTCTCTCAAATGATTGTGTCCTGTGCTATGAAGACTTTTAGTCTCATGAGGTCTAGTTTGTCAATTATTTGTTTTAATGCATGTGCTGTAGGATTCCTCTTCAGAAAGCCATTTTCTATAGGCATAAGTTGGCACATCTTCCCTACTTGTCTTCAGTACAGACTCGGGGTATCATGTCCTATGTGAAGCAGTTTGATTCATTTGGAATTGAGTTTTGTGCACAGTGATAAAAATATAAATATACCTTTCTTATTCTATATGTAGTTATCATTTGGAATTGAGTTTTGTGCACAGTGATAAATATAAATATACCTTTCTTATTCTATATGTAGCTATCCATTTGATAAGCACCTTATGTTGAAGTGCCATTTATTCTCCTGAGTGTGTTTTTGTTGGCCACTTTGTCAAAAATAAGTTGGCTAAGGTCCTCAATTTATATAGGTCCTAAATTCTGCTTAATTGATTCTGCTTTTTTTGCCAGTACCTTGTGGTCTTTATTACTAAAGCTCTGTCATATAGTTTGAGATAAGGGATGGTAATGTCTCTAGGAATTCTTTTATTGTTCAATTTCTTTTATTGTTATTTACCTATCTTTTTTTGTTTCCATACGAAATTTAAGATATTTTTTCTAATTTCTCTGAAGAGATGTGATGGAATCTTGGTAGGGATTGCACTGAATGTGTAGATTCCTTTTGATAGAATGACTATTTTTACAGTATTGATCCTACAGATCCTTGAGCATGGGCAGTCTCTCCATCTTGTGGTATTTTATTCAATTTCCTTCTGCAGTACCTTAAATTTTTTATTATACAGGTCTCTTACTTGCTTGGTTAGGTTTATTCCGCCATGTTTTTAAGGTTATAATGATTCAGTGAGATTATTTCCCTGATTTGTTTCTTGTTAGGTTTCTCATTTGTTTATAAGAAAGCATTAATTTTGGATCCTATCCACTTAATGAAAGTGGATGATATTTTTTATTGTTCTCCTTTTTTTTCTTACTTTCTTTTTTCATTGTATTTTTTTTTTTTTGGTCTTTTTGAGACAGGGTCTCCCTGTAGCCCCAGCTGTCCTGGAACTCACTCTGTTGACCAGGCTGGCCTTGAACTCACAAAGATCCGCCTGCTTCTGCCTCCCAAGTGCTAGGATTAAAGGTGTGAGCCACCATGCCTGGCATTTTCTTTCATTGTATTTTTATTGAGTTTTGTGCATTTCATATAATACATCCCAATCAAATTTAGAGCCCTGTCCCCACCTCCCCCTTGTCAGCTCTCCTCCAGACTTCAGGTATTCTGTCAGATATATAAAATCCTGTCCTGTAATGAATTTCTCTCCACGTGTCCCTTGATGCATGTTCATCCTCTAGAATCTAGTCAGCCTATTTAGAGTCATCCCCTTAAAGAAGATATACTTTTCCTCAGCCTGAAGTAATCATTTGCCAATAGCTACTTGGCTAGGGTTGGGCCTGCTGCCCATTTTCCCCATTGTATGCTGGGGTTTTGTCTGATTGACCCAGCATGGGTCTTGGGCATGCTGTCAGCACTGCAGCGAGATCATATGAACAAGTTCCAAGACCCCTGAAAGCCTCTATTTCCTTATGTTCATGCACCAATCTCTGCTCTTACATTCTTCCCTCCCCCTTTTCCACAGTGGTCCCTGAGACATAAGTAGGTGATGTTTAATATAGGAGTCCTCTCCATGAAATTGCACTCTGCAGTCTCTTAGTTTCTAAAACTAAACCGTATGTGACCTTTTGTGTGGATCACTGTGTTGCCTGGGAGTTGCTTTTCTGCTGAGAGTTGAGGGATATATTTGTGTTTTCTATACCCCCTATTCTATGTTCCATGAGCCTTAGATGTAGAGGCTTCACTGTAGATATGCCAATTATGGCTAGACATCTTTCAAACATATATTTTTTTGTGTGTGACCAGTTGTGGAATAGCCTCCATCTGTTCTTTGATGAGTAGTATATGGTATATTAGCCTATAAATATAAGGATCAATGTTTAGGATACAGTCATACACATTTCATTGTCTAGATATTTGACAGAAATAGGGTTTTTGTTTAGGATCTATGACCTCTCTAGCCATGTGTATTTGAATATATTTATAGTGCCACCCATGAGTTCCATGAGTTCCCTTCCACTGCAAGGGCTTTAAATTCAATATGATGCCTGCCAATTACTTCCTAGATAGCAGAGTCATTATCACCATTTAAATGTTCTGCATGCCTGTTGCATCTTCATAGCCATCTCTTTCCTTAGATTTTGGAAATTTTCTTCAATGATTTTTTGAAGATATTTGTTGTGCCTCTCTTTGTCCTGAGTTGTTTCTTCTTCTTCTTCTTCTTCTTCTTCTTCTTCTTCTTCTTCTTCTTCTTCTTCTTCTTCTTCTTCTTCTTCTTCTTCTTCTTCTTCATCTGTAGTTTATATATTTGATCTAGTAGAGTGTCCAAGTGTTTCTGCTTGTTCCATTTGAGAAGATTCAACATTTCCTTCACTAGGTGATCAAATTCCTCCCCATATAATATCTTCATCTTCGATACTCTCTCTTACATTTGATCCATTCTTTTGGTAACACTGTTCGCTAAGGTGACAAGAGTTTATATCACTTTGAGTTTTACTGTACATTGCCTTTTCTTCAGAAATTTTCTTTATTAGATTCTATTTTAATATTTTTTTATTCTTTGTTCCAATACAATACACATCTTCAGTTTTCTCAGACCTATTTATAATTGTTATTTTCTTGGGTAGCATTATGATGTGGGAACTCATTTCTGTTTGAGAACTATTCTGTTGTTTGTTAATGCTGTTTATACTTTTGTGATGGTACCTGGACATCTGAAGTCAGGTAGTTAGTGGTGTTTCTTGGTATAGCTGTCTGGCCTTACCTCTATGAAGTAGGCCTTGGGATCTTGGTTATCTGTCACAACAATTTATCAGATTGTAGACAAGCTGAATGACTCTTGGTGCTCAGTCTTGTATCAAGTCTGTGTTGATGTGTGAACGAGTTATCAGAAGAGGCCCCAACACTGCTAGGGGTAGATACAAATGCTGAGCCCAAGAGCAACTTTCTGTGGAGTTCAGAGATGCCATACTATTTAATGTATCACCTAATAATAAACACAATTTTACATCTTTCATTCCAAACTGGATACTTTTATGTTTTTTACCTGACTGGATTCATTGAGAAAAAATGACAACATATTGATAAAACAAGATAAAACATTCTTGTCTTATTCCTGATCATAGTTGGAAAGTAGGTATTTTGTTTCATCATTAAGTGTAATATTCTCTGTGTGCTTTCTGAGACTGTTTTCAATTATACTAAGTTCCTGTCTATTCCTTGATAGCTAAGTGGTTGTTGCTTTTGAGCAGGAATAAATAGGGTACTTCATAGAATCATTCTTTTTTTCAACTATAATGAATATATGGTTTATTTTTGTTTATTCTGTGTGCAAAATTATCTGGGATGATTTTGAAAATTAAATTCTTAGATACTAAAATAAAATTCTCTTAGAAATTTTACACAAAATAATTACCAAATGATCAGACTCAAACACAATATTTTGTATTTGCATAAGTCAGAATTCTGCTAATCACCTGTAAAAAGCATGGAAAGTCTGCAATTCTTATTGAGGACTCAGGGAAAATCAATTTTCTTCTGTTTTACAATTTTGAGAGACTGCTTACATTCTGTGGTTCCTGATACTTCCACCATCTTCAAAGATAAAAGCCTAGCTCTGTCTCTAAGCCCTTCCTCTCAGGGTGTCATCTTTTTGCCTGTCCCTCTCTCCCTCTGTATATTTTTTATATACTTACATGGTAATAATAGCAAAGTTTTTCTCAACTAACTATGTAGTTACCAAGCATATCCAGTGCCTGTAATTCCTCTGTGAGGATCAGTGTAGATGTAGCTTTCTCTTCCTCTCTGAATGATTTCTTTAAGCTTTAGTGATTGTTTCATTAGCCATCTTCATTAAATTGTATTTTTATCTTTTAGATGTCTGAAAAGTTTGTTTTAAATTAAAATTTCTCTGAGACATGTTTCTTATTATTTCATTTTTCCAATTATTTAAAAATGTTGTTTTCTCTGTCTTTTTTTTCTGAGACCAAATAATCCTCAGTCTCCTTTGTTTATCTTATGTCCCTAAATGTTTTTACCTCTGGATTCTTTTGTGTTTTTCAGCAATATTTGATGTCCATTAGTATAGAAGTGCCCGTGTGTTTCTTGAGCTATGGAGAACATTGAGCTTTTTGATGTCACCATTTTTTAGGGTTTTTTTTTCTTTTTTTTTTAATATTTTTAAGGGATCACAATATAAGAGCACAGTGATTTTCAGATCACACTGACATTGCTCAGTTTGACATACAATTATGTAATTGGTGTTAGCATCCACAGATGAGGAATACCATTCATCGTTTGTTTTTCTGGGACTGTGTTACTTCACTCAGCATATCTTCTAGCTCCAGCCATTTACCTGCAAAGCTCGTGATGTCATCTTTCTTTACCACTGCATAGAACTCCATTGTGTAGATGTACCAAATTTTCTTTATCCACTCGTCAGTTGAGGGGCACTTGGGTTGGTTCCAGCTCCTTGCTATTGTGAAGAGAGCTGCAATAAAACATGGCTGTGCATGTATCTCTGTGGTTTTTTAGGTTTTTTTAAAATATTTTATTGAGCCAGTAACAGGCTGTTTTTATGACTATAGCCCTGTAGAATACTTTGATGTCTGGTATACTGATCCCCCTCATATTGCTCTTTTGCTCAGGGCTGCTTTGTCTGTTTGAGGTCCTTTGATTTTCTATATGAATCTAATGATGTCTTTTTCTAAGTCTGTGAAGAAACTCACATGGATTGTAATTAGGATTGCATTGAATCTGTATATTAATTTGGGTACAATATATTTTTACTATATTAATTTTTCCAATCCATGAGCATGGGAGGTCTTTCTATCTTCTTATGTCTTCTTCAATCTCCTTCTTCAGGAGTTTAACATTTTTGCTATAGAGAACTGTGGTGTCTTTGGTTATGTTTGTACCTAGGAATTTTATTTTTTAAGGGTATTGTGATTGGGAAGCTCTCTTTATATTCCTTCTCCAGTTGCTTGTTGTTGGTGTAAAAAAAAGGTACTTCATTCCAGGTTAATTTTGTAACCGCCATATTTACTGAACTCTTAATCATTTCCTAGGATTTCTACGTGGAGTTTTTAGAATCCCTATAGATAAACTATCATAATATCCCTCTGCAAAAGGATAGTTTGACTTCTTCTTTTTCCACATTGTACTCCTTAATTCTCCCTTTTGTGCTTGATTGCCCTGGCAAGTGTTTTCAAAACACGTATATTGAAGAAGAAAGCCATAGGGGCAGACATTGCTGCGCTTCGCTGCATAAAAAACAGACCTGTAATATAATAGAACAAAACTGAGGATCGCAATAAGCACTTAAATTTCCATCCACCTATATTGAACAATAGGGGCCAAGAAGACCAATGAGAAAGACGGATAAGCAGCAAATGATCTTGGCAAAACGGTGGGTTCACCATTTGTAGAAGAATAAATTTAAAAACCCACGCTAACTATTCACCCTTGCAAAAATCAACGTCCAAATGGATCCACAGACCTCAACATGAAACCCAAAACTCAGAAAGTGATATAAAAAAATGTTGGCACCAACCTACAGAAATAGGTGTAGAAAACACCTTTCTATATCAAACAGTCATCTGCCACGGAAATAAGGTCAACACATTGAACAATGGGACTTCATTAAGCCTCAAAGAGCTTTGCACAGTGAAAAAACAAACAATCGAATTGAAAAGAAACCCACAGAGTGGGAGGATACCTTCACCAGTGATATCTGACAGAGCCATTAACATTTCAGAATATTTTACTACTACTCAAAAAAAAAGAAGTAAACAAATTAATCACGCAAAGATGGAGTAAAGGCTAAACAGAAACTTCACAAGTAAGAAGCAAAGATGGCTGAGAAACATCTTAAAAAGTGTTTCAACATTGCTAACAATATCAGGAAATGTGAATTCAAACCACTTTATGATATCATCTCCTCCAATAAGACGGACTAGATCAAAGAAAACAAATAATACAATGCTGAATTATGGAAGGAAAATACTGGTAAAAAATCTAAGAGCTGTGGAAAAGAGTGGAGAGCCTAACACTCGTATAAAATAGTACACACCACATGGAAAGCCAGTGTGAACCTCCTAAAAGATACACAATACTACAACAGACCAGTCACCAACCTGTATATACCACAAGATCTCCTACGGATACATGCAAACATATAATTATTGAAGCTCTGTTCACAATATTGAATAACTGTAATCAACCAAAGTGCCCCCTAATCAAAGACTGGATAAAAGATATTGTGGTACATCGACCAATGGAATTCTATGCAGATGAGTAAAGAAAGATGGCGATGAACTTTGCGAAAAATGGAGGGAATTAGAACTAGTGGTGCTAAGTGAAATAACACAGTCCCAGAAAACAAAAAAATGAATGGTATCCCTCAATTTGTTGGAGCTAGCAACCCAAATCCCCTTAGTTATAAGGCAAGCTGAACACACATTTAATGTTTTATACATTCTTTTATCTGAAGCAAAACATACCAAATGTTAAAAATCCAAGATTCTAAAATTAATCTATCACGGGGCTGGAGAGATTGGCCTAGCAGTTGAGTAGTTGCGACCCACTCTTGCATGAGGACCTGGGTTTTCGATCCCCAACACCCACATGGAGCCGAGAACCATCTGAAGCGCCAGTTCCAAGAGAGCCCAGTTCCTGGGAATCCAATGCACCTCTTCTGACGCTCCGTGGCGTTGCACGTCATGGGAGCCCAGACCGGCATGCAAATAGACGTACATTCCTACACATACAGAAAAAGTAAATTAAAATTAGTATAAATTAATCTGATCACTTATTTTTAGACTTTGTAATTTTGTATATGGTGGAGATTTTCTGCTAGATAGTATAGAGTAATTAAAATTTATGGAAGAAAAATGTAAATTCCAAATATGGTTTGGAATTACATACACTTATTTTCAGAAGACATAATTTTGTTATATATGTCACACACACACACACATAGATATCTATCTATCTATCTATCTATCTATCTATCTAATTTTGGAGGGGACAACAAGAAAGGGACTGGGTCAAAGAAATGACTGAAATAGTAAAGTTTCATCTTTGTGCAGGGTGCTGCTGAAGCACAGGAGCCTGGAACTCTCTCCACACAGGTAGATTTAAGGGTAGATTGACTCTTGGGATGCTGGAAAAGGGTCTAAATCCTAAACCCTTGTAGGGGGTTACTGTCTGGGCAGAGCCGCCCTTTGCCTTTGCAGCCAGTGCTAGGTGGGATTGGTGCCACTGTGTCTTTGTGCAGGTTGCTCTTGAAGTGCAGGAGCCCAGAATTAGCTCCAGACAGGTACCTGTGCATGGACTAAGTCGGCTATACCCCGCCCCCAACTGGAATTGAAAAGAGAGTATCAAACTGGATTTTTTTTGGAGAAAACCTTCAGACAGGAAAGGAGAGGGTTACAGTTCCATATCCAATATAAAGAAAATTGAAGCCTGAAACCTAGACAGTCAATACTCCATAAACAAGGAGGAGAAAAAAAATGGAAGGCAGCAAGCCAAAAACCAGCCTCTAACATAGTGAAAAGACCTTTGTGATTGGCATCAGAAAAGGGCCAAAAAAGGGGGGGGGAACCCTCATTCCAGGGACACAGTGAAGGATAACGTGGGAAAGGTGCAGTATAATTCTGCACCAAGCTCTTACCAAAGTGTAGGAAATAAGTCTACAGTGGGATCACCCTGGAGGTAACCCAAGAAACAGACCTTAGAAGGAATATTTGCAGACCTATGCAGAGAATTAAAGAAAATAAAGAAGTAAGAGAAAAAAAAAAAAAAAAAAAAAAAAAAAAAAAAAAAAAAAAAAAAAAAAAAAAAAAAAAAAAAAAAAAAAAAAAAAAAAAAAAAAAAAAAAAAAAAAAAAAAAAAAAAACGAGAAAAAAAAAAACAAAACTTCCAGAAGGAAGAGGAAACACTGAACAAAAGAAGCCAACCACCAAAGTAAAGAGCACCAAGAGGAGACTGAAAGCTCAAAAAAAGAAATAGAAATACTAAGGAAAACACAATATGAAATGAAAAGGAAACTATTACGCTCACCATCAAGAAGAAAGGAAAGGAAAAAGGCTCAGAAATAGAATGGGGGAAGCAGAACAAAGAATATCAGACCTGGAAGATAACACAGGAAAACTAAAAAGTTTCATAATTAAATATGGGATGAAAAATTTTAAAAATACACAAAAGTGGAACAACCGGAAATATGGGACACTATATGAAAAGATCCAAACCTCCACATCATAGGCAATAGAGGAAAGAGAAAAATCTCAGAGATACCATTGATCAGATCTTTAACAGAAAAATAGAAAAAAAAAAAAAAAAAAAAAAAAAAAAAAAAAAAAAAAAAAAACCACATACAAATACAAGATAGCACATAGGACTCCAAATATACAAGATCAGAAAAGAAAATCCATTGCCAACATCATAGTAAAATGCTAGATTTCCAAAAACAAAGACAAAATTCTGAAGCTACAAAAGAAAAAACAAGTCACTACAAAGGGGAAACCCATCAGAATAACAACAGATTTCTCCTTGCACAAACCATGAAATTAAGAAGAACATGGATCAAAGCATTTCCTGAGTTAAAGGACTATGGTTGCCAACCCAGAATACTATACCCAGCAAAAATGTCCATTATAGGTGAAGGAGGAAGAAAAATCTTCCATGACATAAAAAAAGATGATAGACTACATGTCTGGGAAACCAACCATTCAGAAAATACTTGAAACAATTCAAGGGCAGAAGAAAGGAGGCAACTATTGCCCAAGCACCTAGGAAAAGAAACTAATTAAAAACACTAACTGTAAGAGTACAATAGGTGACTAAAAATCCAAATGATAAATAAGGTGAAATGAAAAAGGCAACATCCATCTTACAATTATAAGCTTAAATATTAATGGACTAAATTTCCCAATCAAAAGACATAGACTAAGAGAATGGATTAGGAAAAACAAAACCCATCTATATATGCTGTCTATAAAGAAACCCATCTCAATTTCAAGGATAGGCACCCAACTTAAAGTGAAAGATGGAAGAAAATATTCCAAGCAAATGGTAGCCAAAAAAAGAAAGCAGTGTTGCTATTTTAATATCAGACAAAATAGCTTCAAAGGCAAAATAAATAAAAAGAGAAAAAAGCATGGGACCCACTACATCTTTATTAAAGGAACATTTGGTAATGAAGATCTCACAATCATAAAAATATATGCACCAAACTCTTGGTGCACCAAACTTTATTAAGGACTCGAGGGCCAGGATAAACCCCAGTACACTAATAGTAGAGGACTTCAATACATCCACTAAAAGCCACTTTAGACAGTTAAATCAACAAACAAGGATAAAAGAGAGGACATCTGAAGTGAACTGAACAATACAATTACACCAAATGGACCTGATGGACATCTATTGAATATTTCACCCAAACACCAGAGAATACACTTTCTACTCTGCCCCCCATGGAACATTCTCCAAAAATAGGGATTATATACTGGGAACCAGGAAAAAAACTCAACAAATTACAAAAATACTGAAATAATTTTCTCTGCATTCTATCAGACCACAGTGTAATAAATCTCACTATCAACAACAGGATAAGCCCCACAACCCACAAAGAACACCATGGAGACTAAACAACACTCTGATCTGAATAATGGAATTGGCAGGAGAAATAAGGAAAAAAGATAAAGAACATCCTTGGAACTGATATGACTCAATGATAATACAGCACAGAAAATCCTATGGGACACTTTTTAAAAGCAGTTCTAGAGAGAAGTTTATAGCCCTAAGTGCCGAACCACATCAAATAAAAAAAAAAAAAAAAAAAGAAAGAAAAAAAGAAAAAGGCACAAGTGAAACGATCTAACACTGTAGTTAAAAACACTTGGAGACAACAAAAAATGAACACTAAACGCAGACAAGACGAAATAAACAGGTAGCAAAGCTTTCCTGTGTTAAAGGACTAGGATGACCAAACCAGATACTATACCCAGAACATAAAAAAAAAATTAGCGCAGAGATCACAAAGAAACTATACAAAAAAATCAATTGAATCCAAAAGTTGATTATTGAGAAATAAACAAGATAGATAGGACCTTAGCCAGTTACAAAAGAAAGAAGGAACAACTCCCAAATCAATACGAATCTGTGACAAAAATGGAAAGGGGGAAACAATTCACCACAACAGACAGTGAAGATTAGACATCATACAGGAATACTTCAAAAAACCATACTCTACTAAGTTTGAAATATCTTTGAGTTGACCTAGAAGAATTGGATGAATATCTGAATTTCTGGGAATCACCAGGGCTCAACCAAGAAGAGATTTGACAGCTTAAAAGACCAATAACCAATATTATAAAGAAATTGAAATATGTAATAAGAAGACTCCCAACCAAAAACAGCCCCGGCCCAGATGGCTTACGGGACATTCTATACAATTATTTCAAAAAGACCTTACAACAATTAACTAACTCAAGTTGTTTAGGAATATACAGAGGGAGTTCCTCCCAGAATTCTTGAATGAAAGCCAGCTTCACTTCTATTACCAAACTAGGCAAAGATTACAACCAAAAGGTGAGAGGACTAAGACCCATTCCTTAATGAAGACAGATGCAAAAATCTCTAAAAAATCACTTCAAATCGCATACAGATCCAACACGAAGATTATCCACATCGACCAAGTTGGATTAATTCCAGAAATGCAAGGGCTGTGTCAATATATGAAAATCAATAAATATCATCAAAACAATATAAATGAACTAAAAGAGACGAAACAAATGTACATCATCTCAAATGACTCGAGAAAAAGTCTTTTGACAAATTCAGCATTCTTCATGCTTAAAAGTCCTAGAGGAATTGGATGGATGAGGATCATTCTTCCATATGTAATCAAAGTCGTATACAGGTAACCCACAGCCAATACCATCCTAAATGGTGGAAATGACAGAAATTCACTCCTATAAAGGTAGGACTCACAAGAAACTGGTCTGCCCCCGTGCTCAACTCCTTTCTCAATATAGTGCTTGAAACACTTGATAGGGCAATAAAGGCAAGAAAGGAAATTAAGTGAGTTCTAATTGGAAAAGAGAAATCAAAATCATCCCTGTCCCTTTTTGTGAATTATATGATTACATAAGGATGTTAAAAACTCCACAGAAACTCCTAGAACAGATTAATAGCCTCTAGTAAAATGGTGGGGTACCAAAAAATCTAGAAAAAATCGATAGCTTTCTTTACACTAACAACAAGCAAACGAAGAAGCCAATACAAGTGAGACCCTCCCATCAAAAAAAAAAGCCCTCAAAAGACAATTAAACTACATCTTGAGAATAAAACCTAACCCAAGACACCAAAGATCTCTTACAACAAAAATGTTAAACCCCTGAAAAAGGAAATTCGAAGAATAAGAAATGAAAAACATAGAGAGATGGAAAGACCTCTAGCTCATGGATTGAGGAAAATACATATAGTAAAATGTTCATTCTACCAAACACTTATACAAATTTATGCAATCCAATTAATAACCCCATTAGTTTCTTCACAGGTTGGAAAAATATCGCCTTATCATTTGGAAAAACAGAAGACCCCGAATAGCAAAGCAACTCTGAGCCAAAAAGAGCAATACAGGGGGGATCTTCTACCAGACTTAAACATACTATAGGGCTATGTCATAAAAAATGGCTTGGTACTGGCACAAAAAAACTATGTTGACCAATGGAACAAAACTTGAAGATCGAACCTGAAGCACATCAATTTCAGCACCTCATATTCAATAAGGTGGCCAAGAACACACAATGGAGAGAAATACAGCATCTACAGCATAGTCGGTGGTGTTGGGCAAAATTGGATCATACATTAGAAAGAAGGTGAAATTAAACCCCTACCTCTCGCCCTGTACAAAAGTCAATTCAAGATGGATCAAAGACCTTCAACGTGAAACCCAATACTCTAGGCATTAGAAAAAAACTCGCATACTCAAGACATAGGGGTAGGAAAAGACTTCCCTAAATCAGACAGCAGATGCATAAGAAATAAATAAGAACAATTTGACAAAATGGGACCTCATTTAAACTCAAAAGCTTCTGTACATCCAAAAAGAAACAATAAAGATCTGAAGAGAAAATCCACAGAATGGGAGGGAAACCTTCAATGCAGATACCTCTGACAAAGCATGATTCCAGAATATAAAAACTACTCAAAAAACAAAGAAGAAAGAAAACAATTGAATTACTCAAAAGATGGAGAAATAAACTGAATCAGAGGATTTTACAAGGGAGGAATTACAGACTGGCTGAAGAACATCCTGAAAAAAGGTGTTCAACATCACTAATAATTAGGGAAATGCAAATTTTTATCTTTTTTAAAATTTTACTTATTTATTATATTTTAAATAAATTCTAGTCCTGTCCCCCACCCTATCCCCAACCCCACTAGAGCTCATGCTATTCTGCCAAAATGCTTTTCATCTCTTCTCAGTCTTCTCAATACTTCCATGTAGGAAGTTGGACTGTTTTGACATGGAATTTACTGTTTCAGTCATCATCTTTGATGCAGTCCTTTCTGTTGTTTATTGTGTTTGTTGTTGTTGTTTCTATTATTGCATCACTCCCACCCATTTGGACAAAGCTCAAGGGGCCTTGCACAAGAAATAACTACAACTAGATAATCTGCACTAGCGATCCACAACTGAGAGAAAACCCATTCATCGTTTGTTTTCTGGGACTGTGTTACTTTATTCAGGCGATAGTCCTACTACGCTCCAGCCATTTTTCTGCAAAGTTCATGTGTCATCTTTCTTTACTGCTGCGATAGACTCCATTGTGAAGATTACACATTTCTCTATCCACTCATCAGGTTGAGGGGCACTTGGGTTGGTTCCAGCTCCTTTGCTATTGTGAGTAGAAGTGAAAATAAACATGGCCGTGCATGTATCTCTGCAGTGGGTTTGAGTCTTGAGGGTACAAGCCCGAGTGGTAGGGCTGGGTGGGGTGGGCAAGTTCATTCAAAGTCTTTCCAGGATGTTCTCCACACTGGCTTTCCATTTAGTGGCTGCATGAGTTATACCTTGCCCACAGCAGTGGTGAGTTCCCTTTCCCCACAACCCTCTCCAGCACCTCGGTATCATTTGTTTCCTTGATCCTAGCCAGTCTTATTGGAGTTGACGATGTATCTTTAGATTTGCATGGGAAATGCACAGTTTTAAAACCACTTTAGATTCTATCTCACTCACAATAGACGTGGCTAGGATCAGGAAAACAAATGTTACCGAGTGCTGGAGAGGTTGGGGGGAAAGGGAACACTTATCCTTGCTGGTGGGACTGATAAACTTGTCTAGTCACTATGGAAAGAGGTTGGAAAACCCTCGAAAATCAAAATGAGCATTGCCATTTGACCCAGTCATACGACTCCTGGGTATTATACCAGAAGACTCATCTTACTGCAGATAATACATTGCACAGCTATATTTTTGCAGCTCTCTTCACAAGCAAAGAACCTTGGTAAACCAAACCAAAATGTCCCCAACTGACGAGTGGAAGAGAAATGTGGTACATGACACAATCGATATATTACATTAGTAACAGATTCTGGATAGTACATCCATAATTGCAGTTAAATGGATGGAACTAGAGATATTATGTTACGTGATAGTAACATAGTCCCAAAAAAAAACAAAGGATGAATGGTTTATCCCTCATCTTGATATAGCTAATAGCCAGTTCTAAAGTATTTCTGTGAGGAGTGGGAGGTGATGCATATATGGAAAGAACAACAACAGAAAAGACGGCATCGAAAACTGACTGAATGGTGAAACGGAGGGTGGAGGGGCTGGGAAGAGGGACACGGGTCTATAATTCGATTATGTGCATAGTTTAATGATGCGAGTTTAAAAAGTATCCCAATTTTGCCCCAAACTCTATTACAAAACGAAAAAAAAAAAAAAAAATATTTATGAACCATAAAAAAAAATATCTCTATAAAAATGTAAAAAAAAAAAGTTTTAATTAAAAATGGTAATATTTAAGTTATCGGAATAACTATAATTGTGCACATTTGTTTTACTACAATTTTGTATAACAATATCATATTGGGATTAATGTATACAAATTTCTCTCTATAATTTATGTGCTATTACAGTATATCATGTGTAACATTTCTTTTACCTGTAGGATAATTTAACTTAAATGAACAACATACAGTCACCCAAAATAGCTTGGGTAAATTTAATGAAATTACACCCTTGATTCCTGCCTTTAGGCATGTGTTACTCACACTGCCCTTTTTGAGATGAGGGTCAAAAAACTATAAAAAACCTCAAATAAAATAAAGGGGGAGGATACAGTTATATATTAACACTTTTTGTCAAATTTTCCATTTAAATTCTTTAAAAAATAACTATGGAGAAAAAGATTTTCATGTTCCCAGGTCAAAACATCACCAACTATAATGACTGAGAAAGCGAAAGATTCAACGCTTTGCATGTGCAGGATGTACCAAGAAATACCAGCAGAGAAGTTGGCCCATCTAAGTCATTAAAAGGGAAAAATGCCTTAGACTGCTACAGACATCAATCATCTCCTGGTGGTCTCCATTAACATTGTTTATGAGTCCTAATGAACCTTACCTTCTAGGGCCACAAGTTTTAATATAAAGACCTTCTTACCTCCTTTTCATAGAACTAAAGAAATACTATGATGGTAATAAAGTCATTCTCTAACCATAATATTAGCAGCTTGTATTTTAGAGGTAATCTCGTTAACAAAACGGTATAACTGCTTTCATGTATTGACTCGATAGACATAGGAGTTGTGAAAGGATTATTCTCTATCAGAGCCAAAGTCTTAATGCTAAATTCTTTTCAAGCTGTTTATTTAAGCACAATATATTAATACAGGAGAGCTCTTGATATTCAGCAATGGATTATTCTAAAGGAGATGTTGGCCAGGGCAACCCAAGCCCCCCAAAAGGTAAAGGCTCTTGCCTTTAAAACTTGGATACCTGCAAAGAATAGAGGTGGTAAGGCTTGTTGTGGAAGACCTGATGCACACATGGAAAAGATTATTGAGCCACACCTTGCAAGGTGTACAGTTTGTTCTCTGATGCCAGAGAGTGTTACCACAAGGCCATAACCAATGAAGCAAAAATGGTTCTCCTCGTGAGTCAAGCAAGACTCCTCTGTCAATCAGCTACACCTCACCTTGCCTGGAAATACTGGTGCAGCAGTGGCAGCCATATCATACTGTATATCCCAAATCTAACTGGATCGTAGCTCTCTCCCTTGTAGGAATACAAGCTTTACATGCTCAGTGGTTAGGAGAAGTTTACAAACCACAGTAAGGACCGTCATCTTTTACCAGAAAAAATAATATGAATTCATAGATTTCATTACCATCCAAACATCTGATCTATACCAAAGTAACCTTGTTAACTATTAGTACTGTTTAAATAACTATATCTTAAAATGCTTGTGTTTCATTAGTAGTGAATTGACAAGGTGTATTCCTGGACCCAAATTGTCAACCCATGAAAGGAAAACAGCCAGAATATGATCAGAGTCCAAAATATGACATCTCCAGAGAAAGTAGCACTGTTTGGTTCTCATATGCCAGTTCCCGTTTTCCAATCCGGGAACACAATCTGTGGGAGAGGGGGTGTGGTAGAATTAGTAAGGGCTGCGATTGGTATGTGAAAATGGTGAAACTACACCACAACAGTTTAGTCTGGACACTTATTTGTGAGCAAACATGACTTGTACATATTAAGCTCCCACCAGGTGGTTGGGGGAGATTGGGCTGTTGTGGGTTGGTGACATAGCTGCTTTCAAATGCTTCGTCGTTTTACATGAGGATGACTGTTACTCATAACTTATATTATGTTAAAAAATACAAAATAAAACTATGGAGAAAAAAATAATACTCTGTGAGAGATTGGCTCAGTAGTTAGAGCCTTTGGCTTACTCAACAAAGCATGGGGACCTGAGCTCAGGTTCCCCAGAACCCATGTTAATAATGCCATGGTAGCAGAACCTTTCAGCCTCCCTGCTAAGTCTAGTGCTCAGAGATGACAACAGGGATTCCAGAGCAAGCCAATTAGTGAAATCAGCCATATTGGTGAGCTCTATATTTAAGTCAAGAGATGCTGCTCTCAGTGCAAAAGATGCGAGAGAATTGGACCTCCAGTGTCAACTCAGGCCTCCCCAGGCACATTCATTCACACGTACTGTACCACACAAACATGGCATGTACACACACGACATAGACACCACACAAACACACAATATATATATATACTATAATATATATCTTATTTCACTATTATAATTGAAAAAAAACAAGAAGAGCCTTGAGAATCTATGCTACATCATTATGTTTTATTTACAGGCTAATTGAATGACCTGCTGATTGTGACTCTTTGTAGTTGCATGTTAAAACGACAGGAAACTCCTGTCCTTGAGGAAACTGGTGTTCAATGAGGGGACAAGAAAGTAAACATTTTACACTAAATAAAGAAAAAAAAAAAAAAAAAAGAGCAGGCTGGGGCGTGGGCCAGAGGCACAAGCCAGTGCGCAGCATCAAAGTCTCCATGGCATGTGCTTCACCTCCTGCTCCAGGTCTCTGCCCTGAATTTTCTACCTGGCTCCCTTCAGTGGCCATGAAACCAGTCGACCTGGGCAGATGTATAGAGAAATAAAAGCCCTTTTCTCCCCCACCACAAAATAAAGAAGTAGTAAAGTTTTCACCCACAAATACATAAATCTCTAACTAGAGAAAATTCCTTAAAAACGTCTCAGAAAAAAATACAAGAACATGTATGACGAATGGCATGAACTTCATGTGAGGTGGAGGGCTGGAAAGGGAAATGAGTCTAATTTGGACTGAGAAATGTATGAAATGCACAAAATTTCAATAAAAATATTGATAAAATATTTGTTATGTTTAGTTTTAATAGTATATATGAATGCAATGCCTGTATGTGTGTAATGCACCCATGGCATACAATGCCTGATGAGATCATAAGAGGGCATTGGATGCCCTGGAACTGGAGTTACAGATGGTTGTTAGCTGCCATTTAGGTGCTGGGAATCAATCCTAGGTCCTCAGCAAGAGCAGTCAGTGCTCATATCCATTAAGTCATCTCTCTAGCCCCTAATTTAGAGTATGTTTTTTAAAATATATTTTTTGATTATATGTATTGATGGCTTCCAGTCATTACTGGGGTGACTGGAGAGACAAAAAGATGATACTGAATCCCATGAAGCTTGATTTAAAGCCAGTTGTGAACTATCAGACATGAGTGCTGGGAATTGAACTAGAGTCTTCTAGAATAGCAATTCATACTCTTAAGTACTGAGCCATCTCTCCAGCTACTAAAGATCTTTTTTTTTTTTTTTTGGCTTTTTGAGACAGGGTCTCTCTTTAGTCCCAGCTGGTTTAGAGCTCCCTATGTAGACCAGGATGCCCTTGAACTCACAGAGATCCACTTGCCTCTCCCTCCCAAGTGCTAGGATTAAAGTTATGGACCACCACGCCTGGCTAAAAGATCTTTTTGAATGAAGGAAATTGTTACTTCTTTAAAAAAAGTTTGTGTTTTTCACAGATCCGTTTCTCTACTTGTAGTATTCTATTTCTATATGGTCTTGCACCACCTTCCTGGCTCTTGCAATCTTTCTGCCCTGTCTTTCGCATTGTTTCTTGAGCCCTGAGTAAGTGGAGCTGAATGTTGGGGACCTGTCCACAGACTCTACTTCTAACCTAATTGTTTGGAGATTCATGACCTTTTGATTTCCTGGCCCCCTGTTGCCTGAGGGAGTTTCCTTAATGAGAGAGTTCAGTTGTTAATTAGTGTCCTTTCGGCCCTTTGTTCTATGTTGTGTGAGCCTTAGGTATAGTGGTTGGACTATAGATATGTCACTTAGGCTTGAGCAATTCATAGACAATGTCTGTGTGTATCCAGTTATAGGACTCTGTAATAGTATTCTTCTGGTGCAAAAGAAGCTTCTTTATTAAGTGGTGTCTGGCATATTTGTCAGTAAATGTAAGAATACCTATTTTTCACCTAGTAAGATGTTTTCTTTATCCACCGATGTGGCAGCCTGGGAAATTTCTCTAAAATTTGCGAACTCTCCAACTGTGCGTGTATGGCTATGTTTACAGTGCCATACGTTAGATTCCACCCACTGAGTGTGTTTAAAGTCTAATTAGGTAGCCATTGATTTCCCCCAAGATAAAAGTCCCACTGCAGCATTGATGTCAAATGTTGTAACTGAAATTGATGTGGATATTTGTTCTGAAAGCTGGTGTTGAACCATTGAGTGTTCCTCTCCCTTAGTGGCTTGTGTAGTGCTCTCCAAATCTGTGAGAGCTAGCCTTCAGGGGAGGTGGCTTCCAGGTCAGTTCCAGCTCCATTGCTCCAATTCGGGTCTCCTTGTCTTCAGCAAGTTGGTCTTAGATTCAGGTTCTGGGAGGCAATCAAGGCAAATAGCCTGTGCAATCCTGGGAGTCTCTTGGATTGCCCTGGCCAAGGACTCAAAGGAAGTTTCTCCTGTCTGGCACTGTTCTCATTCAGTTTATGCCTCACCACTGAAAGAATACCTTGCATATTCTACCAATGTTGATGTTTCTATTATTGTTTGTGAGTATAGGAAGCATTCTTTGCTTAGTGTTTACCAGCACTGATCCCCTCTAATTCTTCAGAATGATTAGTGTAATTCTCTTTCATTAATGCTTTTCATGTACTGTGAGAGAAATAATATAATCCATAATTTTATACTCAAAAGGGATCTTATGAAGTTCTTCAATGTTTTCTCTCTACGTACCTCTCTCTTCTCTGGTAATTTCTTGTAAATTAGAAGCCACAATGAGTATTCAACTTTCCCTCAACTTAATGAATCCACTAGACTTTATCCAAAGGTCCCTCTCTTGTGCTCTAGTTTAGCAACTCCATGACATTAATAAACAGAAACAACTGCAGGAGACCCTTTCCCACACCCCTTTCCCTTGCCATTACTTCTCACAAAACACTACAATTTAGGAAAAATTGATAGGATCATTATTTATCTTCTTACATAGGATCACAGGCTCAGGATATTGATTTATAGCTTGGTATCCATATAGTTACAAAATCACCTTCCCACCATTTTCCCACCTTGTCTTATACAGGATATATGTGTTAAAACTGGCTTTCACAGTAACTGTTCTGCCCTATTCTCTGTATTTTTAATGTTTTACCCCTTTGAGTTGATGAGATAAATTAACACTGATTTCTATTTCCCTGTATGCAGTGCTAACCAGCAAAATCACATTAATCTGTGAAGTAAAGACATTTCACACTTTTATTCCATGATATTTTAACTGTATTCATACCCTAATTATTAGTATTTATGGGATACATACTTGTGCTTCAATATATGTATATATTGTATGTTGATCAAATGCAGTAGCTAGCATATTTAGCTGCATCCTCCATTTGTCACCTTTTCATGGTAAAATCAATAAAAATTATCTCTTTTAGCTATTTTGTAACATACAATAACATTTTACCTATAGTTAGCTATTTTGAAACATAGAGTAACATTGTTATCCACAGTCATCTTACTGTGCAATATCACACAAGATCTTATAAGCATTTGATGTTATAGCTAAAAATAAGAAGTACATTTTTTAAAGCTGGATGTACACTATATTGACCTATGGTTGAAAACATATCCTAAGGAACAATACCACAGATATAAAGCAATCACTTCTCCAGTCAATTCTACACAGCTTCCAATATTTTTGAACCTTAAGAAGATAGAAATACAGAACACATTTTCTGTGATCCTGGATTACAGTATACATTACAACTGGTTATATGCAGTTTCAGGTTACAATCATAAAATAAAAAGCCCAAGGACCAAATTCAATGTTTCTTATATTTTTGAATTTGAAAATTCCTCATGGCAGAATCCAGTAGGAAGGCTTGTTGGAGTACCGACCTAGTAAACTTAATGCCTCATAACCAGGTTCAGTATAGCTCTACTGCAACTCCAGGATCCTGATGTTTTCAGGAAGAATCTAAAGCAGCAGACAGTCTCTGAAGGTCAGTCACCACCTGGAAGCTGTAAACAGAGAAGGGTCAACTTTAGCTTCATTAGTTCTTCATTGAGAATCTTTATTCCCAATCTCCAAAGAAAACAAGCTTTTTAATAATTGTAATATTACTGACCTTTCTCAACAGCACACTGATTGATTGGATGACCTTTCTGTCTGCAGTATTATATGCTGCCAGCCTGTGTCCTGGATACTAACCCAATACAAAAAAAGCAGAGAAGTTGATCTGTGAAATTAAAAAGGTAAAACATTTAGTGTATAGAGAATGTCTATGTTCCAGATAATATAAAAAAGCAATTAACTGTTGATCATAGGAAATAGTCAACCATATAGAAATGAGGGAATAGTTTTATTTTCCTGTGGAATATTTGTTACTCAAATAACCTTAACTAAATTTTGGATTATATATCCCTGTACCTGATTTTGAAAAGAATTTTTGAGTTTTGAATGTAAAGAAATTATTATCAGGCATGGATGATTTGGAAAGCCAGAAAGGAGTCAGGCATAATCTCATAATAGCTGAATATTATAAAAGTTTTCTTGGGATGATAATTATTGTTGATTAAAAGGACTACTAATAGAAATAACTGCATTTATTTTAGCTCATCTAATAAAACATTAAAAAACTTATTCTATTAAGGATTTTAGGTCCTGGTATCTTATAATATTGACAAAGAAAAGGAAATAAGAGAAAAAAGATAAAAGACAAGAGTACTGTTTCATGCCTCTAAACATTTTATTTGGTCTTTCTCCTATATCATGAGTATTTCTTAGAAACTAGCTATCAAATTAATTCCTTTGTCCAAACTGAGGTACTGTTGCACACAGAATTATATCAGCCACATACATTATTTGTCATTATGAGATATCCACGCTATAAGTTTTGTTTTAGAACCTCTGATATCCTAAGCATCTCTTCCTGTCAATAATAATGATTAGGATTGCATCCACTTGCTGTTTGGTGACTCATCTCTTTCTCCAATATTAGTGAGAATTCTGTATTTCAGAATCAAGATCTTTATTTGAAAGGAGGCTTTAAAAAGATTCAGGGGAATCTGGAGTATCCATCTTGGGATCTCTTCTAAGAATTTCTTAGGAAACTTACATCTCTTCTAATCCTAATTCTGAGAAAAAAATCAATTGAAAGGGAAATATATTATGATTGTCTGTGAGAATTATTATCAAATAAAAATACTTAAAGCTTTGAGGGAATTCACACTTGTTAAATTAAAAACATGGAAAAAATGATTCTGGCAGGTGAAACAAAATGGTTATAACCAACCTTTCCAGAAGTTTGGGTGGGAGAAATGTTGACAATTATCTCAGTCAGATTTCATAATCTTTGTTATAGTTGTATGTTGCAGCCACCTCTGTTGCTATTTATGACACATTCATTCCTGCAAGAAAAATTCTTACTGTATACTTGATCATTATTCTATAAATGACAACCCAATACAGTAGTTAACAATACTGAAACCAAAGGTCTTTTAATCTTAAAATGTCAATATGTAGTTCTGCTTACTTTTTGTTTTTTTCTGTTTAATTTTATATTAATTCAAAATATAAACCTATACAATCCACACACATATTAGGTTTAGAATGTCTGAAAAGAAACTATAGATTGATTCCCAAACACATATAGGAATTCAGTTTGACAATGAGCTTACATGCAGGTAGAAAGACATTTAAAGGACATAGTATGTTAATATAAGTTTTGAGATAGTTTTTAAAAAGAACTTTATTCTTGTGGCTGGAGAGATAGCCTAGTGGTTAAGAGCACTGACTGCTCTTGCAGAGGACCCGGGTTCGATCCTCAGCACGCACATGGTGGCTAAGAACCGTCTGTAACTCCAATTCCAGGAGAACTACAGTTCCAGGGGAATCTGAGACCCTCTTCTGACCTCCGCAGCATTGCATGACACAGGTGCACAAACCTACATGCAGACAGTACATTCATACACATACAAAAAATAAAAAATAAAATTTAAAAAATGTCTAAAAAAAGAGCTTTATTCTTTCTCACAAATCTTAGGACAGGAAAATAGAGACATAAACTTTCAGCTATATCTATAGTAATATCAGTCAATGTGGAATTATTTTTACTTACAAATTAACCACCTTGACTTACATATAAGGATTTGTTGTTAGGATCCACAAATGAGGGACACCATATGTTATATGTTTTTCTGAGAATGTGTTACTTCACTTAGCATAATTGCTTCTAGTTCAATCCATTTACCTGCAAATTTCATGATGCCATCTTTCTTTACCACTGCAGAGAACTCCATTGTGTAAATGTAGTACATTTTCATTATCCACTCATCAGTTAAGGGACACTTGGGTTACTTCCAGTGCTTCACTACTGAGAAAAGAGCTCCAGTAAACATGATTGTGCACATATCTCTGCAATAGAATGAATCCTTTGGGTAAATACTGAGGAGTGGTATGACTGAGTCAAATAGTAGGTTTATTTTTAGTCTTTTTTTTTTGTCTTTGTCTTTTTTGAGACAGGGTCTCCTGTAGGAAAGAAAATTTGCCTGCCTCAAGGCAAGCACCTGTAAGACCCATCCCTCAGAACCTCCAAGAGTTATCTGATATCTCTGTGGGCATTCAGTTGTCTCTGTGAGTTATCTATAGCTCTGGAAGTTGGGGATATTGCAGTGTTTTTTAGCCTCACCTATCTCTGCAAAGGTCCAGAACCAGATGCCCCCTTCTCTTGAGGTATTGAGCAAAATGCTGTACCTCTAGTTTACTGGTTGCACAAACAGGAACTCTGCAGCCCCCAGTAGGAGCCAAGGTGACTCGCTCCTCCCTTCCCCCTGCCCCCCACGTCCTTGCCCAGAGCACATTAACTTTTGGTATATAAACACATTGCTGGCATAAATAAAGGAGAGAGTTTTATCTCTCGGACTTTCTCTGAGCCCGTGTCTGTCTTTCTTTTCCCATTAGGTAACTTTCTTGCAGTCCCCTCCCCTCTTCTAGGAGGGAAGACTATCATGTGGATTGCGGCCATGAGTGATTAAAGGAACATCCGATGATACAAACAACCCACAACTTGTGCCCAGAACGTGCGGTTTGGACTCTCCACCAACAGAAGGAAGAAGAAAAAAGGTATTTCCTCAGGCTGTCTCTCTCTCAGCTCTCTTTCCCCCATGAGAGGGGAAAATCTCGGAGGGTTAACTGTGAGGGAGAAAGTTCCCCCCAAAGTAGGATTCAGGGTAGCAGCCAGGCTTTAGCCTATCTCCATGGAAAAATTCTTTCTTTCACGAGAGATTAATCTTTCAATCTGTCTTTCAGTATTTCTCCTCTATATGGCCAAGCTGTTGGCACACCTCCGTCGAAAAATTCTCTTTTCCTGTGAGGTAAGACTTTGAACTGTCTTTTTCCCTAGCCACTAGCATTTCCTGCCTTTCTTTATCATGGAAAACAAACAGGCATGCCAGAAGACCCAATGTCAACAAAACAGATTAATCAAAACATCCAAACAGCTGTGGCATGGCTCCACTGCAGTCTGAGCAGGGGGAGGAGCCAGTAGCATACCCCAGACACAAGGAGGAGCCAGAGTGCCTGGCAGAGAGCGGGGCCTGCTGATCCTGGATCAGCCCAGTGCCACCACCCATGCGGTGCTGCCCACTCAGCCCATGCTGCAGCCCCGCCCCCTTTTCATTCTCAGCCACATTCCCTTAAAGGGCCAGAAGCATCCAGCCCTTTAGCTACTTCCCACTCTACAGCACAAAAACCGTGCCAGATCAGGGATAACCAAGACCTTCATTTACAGGCATGTCCGATTAATGTAGCTCCAACTTGGAGCTACAAAAATTTATAACCAAAATAATTTCTCAGGAAAGAAAAAGCTGCCAGGCTCGAGATCAAAATTATATTTCACAGAGTTCCTTGGCCCTGTCTCAGTCTCAACTTCCTGTCCCAGTCATTTTTATTTCCTTTCTTTCCAGGCCAAAAAAACACATTTCCCAATGTGCTTCACACCAATTGGAAAGTTTCAGTTCAGTTCCAGGTCTTTTTGATTTAGGTTTTTCCAAAAGATATTAAAAAGAAAAATGGGGGCTGGAGAGATGGCCTAGCAGTTACAAGTGCTGACCGCTCTTACAAAGGACCCGGGTTCGATCCTGAGCACACACATGGTGGCCGAGAACCATCCGAAACTCCAATTCCAGGAGAATTCCAGTTCCAGGGGGAATCCGAGACCCTCTTCTGACCTCCGTGGCATTGCACGACACAGGTGCACAAACCTGCATGCAGACAGTACATTCATACACATAGAGAAATAAATAAAAATTTTTTTAAAAAATTAAAAAAAAAAAAGAAANCCAATTCCCCAATTGAGGCTCCCTCAACCCAGGTGTGTCAAGTTGACACTAAAGCTATCCAGCAAAATTGACCCCTTGTCAACTTGACACACAAAACACATCACTATTAAACCACCACCTTTCCAGTTCTTATCCCCAAAGTATGATGTTAACATTAATCACAATTTAAAACAGTACATCCTTAAAAACCCCACAGTCTTTAAAATGTCCAAATGCTTAAAAGTTCAGTCTATTAAAAGTCTCTTAACTGTGGTCTGCTGTAAAATCCAAAACAAGTACTGTCCTATTTCAAAGGGAAGAATCAGGCACACTCAAACAAAACCTAAGTCCAGCAAAGTAGTTCAAGGCTGGACATCTGGGATTCACGCACGATCTTCTGGGCTCCAAAGTGTTTTGGCAACTCTCCTCCGACTCTGCTGTCTGTGGCGCACACAGCTCATCTCGCAGGCCCAGGCAGCTCCATCTCACACCCGCTGATGCTCTTGGTGGTCGTCCCACGGTCCCGGCATCTCCAAAAAGCTGGGGTCGCCACTGAAACTGAGGCAGCACCTTCACCAATGGTCTCTTCTGACCTCTCCTGGTGCAAAGCCTCAGCTTCTCTCCGTGACCCCTGCAATCCTGGGGTCTTAATGGCAACCGAGGTGCACTTCAACCAATGGTCTTTCCTGACAGCCTCTCACAGTGCCAAGCCTCAGATGCTCTCTGTGACCCCCTCAAATTTCAACACCAGAACCATATAGGAGACTCTTACACACTACCAAGTGCTGCTTCTGGCTTGAGATGGAGGTTCAGACCCCTTCTGGATCACAGCTTCTTTGTGCTGACCTTGAAGAAATTCTTCCCATAAGATTTCCCCACAGTAATGCTGGTCTCTTGTTACTTACAGCTGATTTTTCAGCCCCAGCTAACCAGCATCAGTTGTCCCAGTACAACAAAGATTTCACTTCAGGTCCTGGTCTCTTGTTACTTACAGCTGATTCTTCAGCCCCAGCTGACCAGAACCCACAGATTACATATTCCTGATGATCTCTGCTCCCCTTTGAAACTAGAAACTTCAGAAGCCAGGCCTCCATCTTCTACAACTCCTTCAGCAAACCTGCTCCAAGCTCTACAGCAATGATCTTTAGGCATTCAATGATCTTCCCAGCCCAAATTTCCAAATGCCTCCACAATCTCCAAAACACCAAGGTCAGATCTGTCACAGCAATACCCCACACTTCTGGTGCCAATTTCTGTCCTAATTTGTCTTCCATTGCTGTGACAAAACACTCTGACTGACACCAACTTGGGGAGGAAAGGGTTTATTCAGCTCACATCTCCNTGAGGAGTGGTATGACTGAGTCAAATAGTAGGTTTATTTTTAGTCTTTTTTTTTTGTCTTTGTCTTTTTTGAGACAGGGTCTCCTGTAGGAAAGAAAATTTGCCTGCCTCAAGGCAAGCACCTGTAAAACCCATCCCTCAGAACCTCCAAGAGTTATCTGATATCTCTGTGGGCAGTCATTTGTCTCTGTGAGTTATCTATAGCTCTGGAAGTTGGGGATATTGCAGTGTTTTTTAGCCTCACCTATCTCTGCAAAGGTCCAGAACAAGATGCCCCCTTCTCTTGAGGTATTGAGCAAAATGCTGTACCTCTAGTTTACTGGTTGCACAAACAGGAACTCTGCAGCCCCCAGTAGGAGCCAAGGTGACTCGCTCCTCCCTTCCCCCTGTCCCCCATGTCCTTGCCCAGAGCACATTAACTTTTGGTATATAAACACATTGCTGGCATAAATAAAGGAGAGAGTTTTATCTCTCGGACTTTCTCTGAGCCCGTGTCTGTCTTTCTTTTCCCATTAGGTAACTTTCTTGCAGTCCCCTCCCCTCTTCTAGGAGGGAAGACTATCATGTGGATTGCGGCCATGAGTGATTAAAGGAACATCCGATGATACAAACAACCCACAACTTGTGCCCAGAACGTGCGGTTTGGACTCTCCACCAACAGAAGGAAGAAGAAAAAAGGTATTTCCTCAGGCTGTCTCTCTCTCAGCTCTCTTTCCCCCATGAGAGGGGAAAATCTCAGAGGGTTAACTGTGAGGGAGAAAGTTCCCCCCAAAGTAGGATTCAGGGTAGCAGCCAGGCTTTAGCCTATCTCCATGGAAAAATTCTTTCTTTCACGAGAGATTAATCTTTCAATCTGTCTTTCAGTATTTCTCCTCTATATGGCCAAGCTGTTGGCACACCTCCTTCGAAAAATTCTCTTTTCCTGTGAGGTAAGACTTTGAACTGTCTTTTTCCCTAGCCACTAGCATTTCCTGCCTTTCTTTATCATGGAAAACAAACAGGCATGCCAGAAGACCCAATGTCAACAAAACAGATTAATCAAAACATCCAAACAGCTGTGGCATGGCTCCACTGCAGTCTGAGCAGGGGGAGGAGCCAGTAGCATACCCCAGACACAAGGAGGAGCCAGAGTGCCTGGCAGTGAGCGGGGCCTGCTGATCCTGGATCAGCCCAGTGCCACCACCCATGCGGTGCTGCCCACTCAGCCCATGCTGCAGCCCCGCCCCCTTTTCATTCTCAGCCACATTCCCTTAAAGGGCCAGAAGCATCCAGCCCTTTAGCTACTTCCCACTCTACAGCACAAAAACCGTGCCAGATCAGGGATAACCAAGACCTTCATTTACAGGCATGTCCGATTAATGTAGCTCCAACTTGGAGCTACAAAAATTTATAACCAAAATAATTTCTCAGGAAATAAAAAGCTGCCAGGCTCGAGATCAAAATTATATTTCACAGAGTTCCTTGGCCCTGTCTCAGTCTCAACTTCCTGTCCCAGTCATTTTTATTTCCTTTCTTTCCAGGCCAAAAAAACACATTTCCCAATGTGCTTCACACCAATTGGAAAGTTTCAGTTCAGTTCCAGGTCTTTTTGATTTAGGTTTTTCCAAAAGATATTAAAAAGAAAAATGGGGGCTGGAGAGATGGCCTAGCAGTTACAAGTGCTGACCGCTCTTACAAAGGACCCGGGTTCGATCCTGAGCACACACATGGTGGCCGAGAACCATCCGAAACTCCAATTCCAGGAGAATTCCAGTTCCAGGGGNGGTGCATCTCTGTGAGTTCAAGGCCATCCTGGTCTACACAGTGAGTTCCAAGCCAGCTGGCACTACAGGGAGACTATGTCCCAAGAAGGAGGAGGAGGAGGAAGAGGAGGAGGAGGAGGAGGAGGAGAAGGAGAGGAGGAGATGGAGGAGGAGTTGGAGGGGGAGGAGTAGAAGAAGAAGAAGAAGAAGAAGAAGAAGAAGAAGAAGAAGAAGAAGAAGAAGAAGAAGAAGAGGAAGAAGAAGAGGAAGAAGAAGAAAAGGAGGAGGAGGAGGAGGAGGAGAAGGAGGAGGAGGAGGAGGAGGAGGAGAAGAAGAAGAAGAAGAAGAAGAAGAAGAAGAAGAAGAAGAAGAAGAAGAAAATGTCCTACAGACATGTTAACATGTCAATCCAACTGAGGTATATCTTCTACTGAGGTTCCTTCCATGCAGGTGTGTCAATTTGACAATGGAAGCTATCCAGCACACTTACCCAGGATCAAAAATGACTGGAGTTGTTTTATTGTCTACAGTTTTCCTGTGTATCCACCAACTCTGTCTCCTCAGAGCTATGAACTGAGTTATCCTCAGTTATTCTGTTGATTCCATGAGCATCTCCATGCCAGCCCTCTCCTACACTACATTGTGACACACCTTAAGGATGGGTTTTCTTTACTGCAGGGAATGTATCACTTCTTCTATTTTATAATGAGTTAGAATTTCAGTGCAAGCAATCTGCACTGAAAATTTTGACCACTGCAAACCTAAAATATGAGAGACCTAGAAGACAAATTTTATCTCCATATCAATCTCCTATTGAGACATCCATAGCACAATTTTTTTCTTCCAGAGTTTCTCCATAAATATCTTTTTTTTAAGTATTTTTAATTTTATTTATTTCTGTATGTGTATGAATGTACTGTCTGCATGCAGGTTTGTGCACCTGTGTTGTGCAATGCCGCGGAGGTCAGAAGATGGTGTCGGATTCCCCTAGAACTTGAGTTCTCCTGGAACTGGAGTTTCAGATGGTTCTCAGCCGTCAGGTTGGTGCTGGGGATCAAACCCGGGTCCTCTGTAAGAGCAGTCAGTGCTCTTAACCACTAGGCCATCTCTCCAGCCCCCTCTCCATAAATATCCTACACAACCAAAGGTATGTACAGGGTACATGAGAGATGAGATATCTTCTCTTGTAACCATAATAATGGAGTGGCCAGATAGGCATACATCACTGCCTTAGAACCCCATATATTTTCTCTAAAACTGAACTTTCTCGTTCAGTATTAGAGAAAAAAAAAAAACGACTGAACCCTTAGGTTTCTGATTCTAGACCATTAAAGTCTCAAATGAAGATATTATATCTTCTTTGAAAAGAAAAAATTGCTAATATATGTGCATAGAAATTATATTTGCCATAGCCTTGTGTTGTTTCTTACTCTTCCTCACTGAATATTGACCTCAGTGCCCCCATCTGTAAATGTGCTGTGCTATTTCTCACTGGAGGGTAGCACTCTTGTCTATATCCACTGCATTTCATATGTCTTTCAGCATGATGAAAGATTTCTTTTCACTAATTGTGCCCCTAATTTGAGATTCTTTCATGAGCTTTCTTGTTAACATTGCATTAATCTGTGGAAATATTTTGTTAGATTTTTATCCGAAGTAGACCTCTCTAGATTTCTAATTCTGTGTACATTTATGTCAAGGTTTTCCCAAATATTATTATTGGTTTTGTTTACATTTGAAAATTCTTAATATATTTGACTATTTCATTAACATGTTTGGCATTTGAGATCCTTTTATATAAATTACCCCCTTTCTTTTGTTCCCTATTTTGCTGAAACTTTATAAATCCCATACAACATAGTTTGATGGTATTCTGACTCCCTCTGTTATTTGCATCCTTTCTGTGGTCCCTGGTACAGTGCTTTATGTATTCTGTCATATATGTTAACCTTAAGGTTTATCTAATCAAGTTTCTGTCACCAATTTTCCTGCTGTGTGTCTCACTAGAGCCCACTTAACTTATTTAGCCTCAAAATCTTCAAGAAAACTGACATATTTACCAGTAATCATCAATTACCAATTTTCCCTCAAATAGGGCTGGGGCTTCTTATACACTTCTCCACTTCTATGGTGGGATTCATGTATGATGTCACTTTTGCTGCTATGAGTTCATCCCAGTAATTTTCTAGCTATATGGAACACTCGTGTTCATCTTCTACCTGTGGCTCTTTCAATCTTTCCACCCTATCTTCCAAAATAATCCCTGAGCCTTGGGTGACAGAGGCTTGATATATGTGTTCTATTTAGGGATTAGCAGTCTGCAGTCTCTAAACCTCTCTACTTTGGCCAGTTGTAGCTTTCTGGGTTAATCACCATCTGTTGCATGAGGAAGCTTCTCAGGTAAGAGTTGAGAATTTCATTAGCATTCTTTCTTCTCACTATCCTGCCATGTTCCGTGGGCCTTAGGTGTACAGGATACATTTCAGGTATGTCACTTAGGGCATAGGCCACTCTCAAATACTCTGTTTTTTCATTTGAACAGTTGTGGAACTTGGTAATAGTCTCCAACTTTTGCAAAAAGAAAGTTATTTGTTGAATGGTGAGAGGTATACTTGTCTTTAAATATGAGAGGTTATTTAGAGTACAGTAAGATATTTTATTGGTCTAGGGATTTAACAAACTAGATTTTCCACTAGGGTCTATCACCTATCCAACCATGTGTCTTTGTCTATATTTCCAGTACCACACAGTAATTCCCTCCCATTGATGAGATATTAAATCCAATTAGACAACTGTTGATCACATACAAAATAAAAGTTCTACTACTGAGCCAGTAGAAAATGTTAGCTGAGCTGGCCATTATGATTCATAGACTTTACAGCTGGGTCTGATAATTGATTAGTTTTATCTCTTGGCAGGTTGTGTAGTATCTTCTGATAGTATGGGAGGTAGTTTTAGAAATAGGCTTCAAGATCCCTTCCAGATTGCTCCAAGTCCTGAGTCCAAAGTATGTACTGTCTTCAACAATCAGATCATACACGTGTGTGTGTGTGTGTGTGTGTGTGTGTGTGTGCATCTGTGTCTGTGTCTGTGTGTATTCAGTTGGTATTTGAATTAAAGCACTTACTTTTGGTTTTATATACCACCCAAGTGTTATTCATCTCTCCTCTCTCTTCTACTGTAGATCCCTCATTATTCTCTCCCCAGTTAAATTGCTAACTTCCCACATTTCCCCCTTAATAACAGCTGTCTCTTTCTATTCCCCTTTCTTGAGTTCTTCTTTATCATTTAACCCAATGGTTCCTTTCCTTATTCTTGGCTTCCGTGGTTACATCAGGATATATATTCACATTTAAGGATTTGGAGCTATGTTACACAAATGAGAGATAACATAAATCATTTGTTTATCAGAGTTTGTGGCTTAATCTTCAATATATATTTTTGAGTAAGTTTAATTTGTTTTCTAGATTTTTTTCAAATAATTTTAAATTATAATGAATATTTTAAATTAATTTGAAAAAATAATACATTTTATATATCATGTTAAAGAAAACATTCACTTATCCATTTTTAATGGTTTTTAATGATTTAAAATTATACATATAAGAGTCTTTCCATTTTTTAAATTATGTGTATGCATGTTTGTCTCTGTGTGGGTTCATGCACATGAGTACAGGTGCATGAGGTGGCCAGATACTGAGGAGCTGGAGTTAAAAGCATTCTTAAGGTATCAGACATGAATACTTGGGGTTGAACTTGAATACTCTGTTGGAACAGCTCATACATATAATTACTGAGCAATTTCTCCAGCTCCCATATCAGAGTCTCTTGTTAACAATGAGTCAATCCCTAGAATCTTCTTGGGCCTTAATGGAGTTNCATCTACTGGATATGACCCACCAACACACAAGAGGATCTGTAGAACCCATTCTGTAAAATTTATACCCTAAAGTTATACACCTAAAAATTGTAATATATATAAAGGTTAAAATTATATATGTGCAAACTTTACTTCTACTGGATCCAGTCTTAATGAGGTAACATAAAGATCACAATGTATATTTAATCAAGGTTCCTCTAACTTATTTTTACTAATGTTCAAAATCTATTCACATATTGGATAGTGGTAAACTAAATTACTTATGTTGTTTAAAAATTGGTCTAATACTGTCAACATAAAAATTTGATCACACTTACATGTATGTAAATTACTTTTACTTCTAATCCATGCTAAATTTCCAGGTATCAGCCTTGACATTAATGTATATCCAGTGTCCTTTTATAATATTATCTGTAACACCCCTTTTATCTATAAGATAATTTAGCTTTAAAAGACAGTATTTCAACTTTTCATCAACAATGAACCTCAGAACATCAGTTTCCATATGAGTATGTATGTGTTACTAAGGTTTTCAGAAAAAATATATATTCTCCTAAAATAAGGTAAAATTAATGTAATGCCCTCCAAAAGACGGCTTAACTTTTTTCTTACATTGAGACATAAAATCTCTTGGAAAGATATTCTATTTCTCAAAAATATCTATTAAATATGTATCAAGGCCAGGTACTTTACTGGCTGGGATTTCTCCCAACAGCCAATTGCATCAGTAAAAATATATTATAGCTGTCTTTTATTAAGCTAAAAATCAGGCCCAATAAACCTACTGAAGCTAAAAACAAGGACCATAGTTACATCAAGTACTAAACTAATATATAATTTTATTTTCAAACTTAAAATTAAAGGACTAATCTCTGTTATTCTTAAAAGAACTTTAATAAGCCTTCATCCATTTATCTACTGAAATGATAAATGACGTATTTCTGACCTACAGTTATATAAATAATTGTATCTCTAACCACCTGTGCTATGCCAGCAATACAACCTAGTATTGTAAATAATGTTTACTTAACTACCTATGCTCCTACTATTCATATTCCATCAGTAAAGTACAAAAGGCATTCCTGAAAGCCAAGATTCCAGCCCAGCAATAAGCCATTTTCAGCTGCTTTTTTACTTCACCGCCAGGTATAATCCACACCTCTGGAGAAGCCAGAGCTAAGTAGCCAGCTTCCTGGTGGAAAAAGACTGAGACAACGTGAGTGCTATCTTCAACAACAAAAATGGCTTACTCCTTTATCTCACCTGCTCCCCCCCCCAAAAAAAAAAGCCTGGAAACTGCTGGCTAAAGACAAAATCTACAGGAAACAATTGTGACTGAACTTTGTTCCATCAATGTAGTTGCATATACAGATCTCTCCAGCCAGGCTTGGGACTTTGGGGTACAAGTAAAAAACACCATCTATGTTAAAAGAGGCATTAAGTAATATCTGTATGTTTTCATGTGTAAAATAACAAATGTTACTCTTAGAAGAGATGTCATTCACATACCTGTATGACTTTATATGTCTTTCTGTGTAGGACGAGCAATGTTATTTTTAGAAACAATGTCATTTGCATACCTGTATGTCTTTGTATGTCTTTATGTGTAGGACAGACAATGTTATTTTTAGAGACAATGTCATTTGCATACCTGTATGTCTTTGCATGTATTTTTGTGTAGGACAAGCAATGTTATTTTAGAGACTATGTTACTCACATACCTGTATGTTTTAATGGGAGAAAAAGTAATACTTTTGCTTTGTCATTTCTAGAGTTCCACCACTAAGGACAAAGTTACATACTAAATGGGTCTCTTTGCATCTCTTATGGTCAGTTCGTGATACACTGACATCAGTTTCTATGCTTAATCAATATGTATTAATGCACTTGAGAGTCATAGCAACTGGCCTATAGCCTTTTGCTGCCTCTGTGCTCAGAGAGAGTCAAGGGGATAAAACTCTCCTTTATTTATGCCAGCAGTGTGTTTATATACCAAAAGTTAATGTGCTCTGGGAAAGGAAGTGAGGGGCAGGTGAAAGGGAGGTGCAAGTCACCTTGGCTCCTACTGGGGGCTGCAGAGCTCCTGTTTATGCAACCAGTAAACTAGAGGTGTTACATTTTTCTCAATACCTCAAGGGAAGGAGCCATCTGGTTCTGGAACTTTGCAGAGATAGGTGAGGCAAGAAAACACTGCAATATCCCAAACTTCCAGAGCTATAGATAACTCACAGAGACAACTGAATGCCCACAGAGATATCAGATAATTCTCGGAGGTTCTGCAGGACAGGTCTTACAGGTGCTTGCCTCGAGATAGGCAAAGTTTCATTCCTACACTCTCCCTTTGGTCCCAGCTGCCCTGGAGCTCACTATGTAGACCAGGCTGGCCTTGAACTCACAGAGATCCACCTGCTTCTGTCTCGCAAGTGCTAAGATTAAAGGCATGTGCCAGCACACCTGACTATTTTTAGTCTTTTAAGAGTTACCACACTGCTTTCCATAGGGATTGCATGAGTTGGCAATCCCATCAGCATGAATAAATATTCCCCTTTCCCCACAACCTCTCCAGCATTTGGCATCATGTGTTTTCTTGATTATAGCCAGTCTTAATTAATCTACAAAAATCAGTAGTCTTTCTATATGTCAACAATAAGCAATTGGAGAAGGAGTACATGGAGACCCTCCTAATAACAATGGACTAAATAAAATAAAGTAAAATAAAATAAAATAAAATACCTTGGAACAAACTTGACAAAAGACATTAAAGCTCTCTATAGTGAAAATTATAAACCTTTGAAGAAGGAGATTAAGGAAGACACCAGAAGATGGAAGGACCTCCCATTCTCATGTATCTGAAGAATTAATATAGTAAAAATGACTATTATACCCCAAATAATATATAGATTCAATGTGATACCAATCAAAATCCTCATGACTTTCTTCACAGAATTAGAAAAACAAACATCCTAAAATTCATATGGAAAAATAAAATGTCCCAGAAAGTCAAAGAAACCCTGAGCAAAAAGAGAAATGTAGAGTGGATTATTATACCAGGCTTCAAACTATATCATAGGATATTCATAAAAATAGCATGGTACTGGCACAAAAACAGACACATAGATCAATGGAACAAAATTGAAGAAAGTGGGTACATGTATTTAAACCCTCTGATATTTGACAAAGGGCCCAATAAGATTCAATGAAGGAAAGCCAGTATCTTCAGCAAATGGTACCTGCAAAACCAGATCACCAGTTGTAGATGAATGAAACTAAACCCCTACATTGCACCTTTTACAAAAGTCAACTCTAAAGGGATCAAAGACCTTAATGTGAAACCTGAACCTCTGTAAATGTTAGATTAAAACATTGGCAGTAACCTAAAACATATAGGAGTAGGAAATACCTTTCTAAATCAGACAGCAGTTGCACAGGAAATAAGGTTAACAATCAACAAGTGAGACCTCATTAAACTAAAAAGCTTCTGTACAGCAAAAGAAAAAGATCAAAGAAGTGAAGAGAAAACCCACAGAGTGGAAGACAATCTTCATCAGCATCACATCTGGCAGAAGTATAATATCTATACTGTCCTAGTTTGTCTTCCATTGCTGTGACAAAACACTCTGACTGACACCAAATTGTGGAGGAAAGGGTTTATTCAGCTCACATCTCCTTAGGGAGCCCAAAGCAGGAACTCAGGGCAGGAACCTGGAGGCAGGAGATGAAGCACAAGCCATGTAGGAATGCTGTTCACTGGCTTGCTCCCCTGGCTCATGCCCAGCCTGCCCTCTTATACCATACAAGAAAAACCTGCCCACGGTGGTTTGGCACCACTCATTGTGAGCCAAGCCCTCCCACACTGCTCGACCATCAAGACAATACTCCACAGATGTGACCACAGGCCAATCCNATCCCCCATTCAAATGGTCAGTCTAAAAGACCCCCAAGCATAACTATAGAGGGAAAAAATCCTTGACTGGTACCCAGAAAAGTGAAATGAAGGCACGAGTAGTTAGCCACATGTTCGATGCAGGGGACCAGGAGAAGTAAGAACAAGGTGAATGCAAATTCCAACTTACAAGTCCATTAGAACTTCTTGACCAGGGGTTTCAAAACATCCATTTATTAGGTTTCTCCTTCTGTTCATTTGGTCATGATATCTGGACTCAGGTTCTGCTTTTCAGGTGTTTAAATAGTCGGGATATGAGTTTCCACTTAGATAGTTACTAGAAAGAAAGAAGAACTTTTATTATTGACCATCAGTTAAGAACTGTGGACTTGTCCAAGGCTAAGATCTAAAGTTTTCATGCCTATTTAACATTATTTCATATAACTTTACACCTGATATGTGTAGGAAAATTTTTCAGGTAAAAGAAATATATTGACTATTTATCTCATGGTTATGCTTTATTTTTGATTGCTTAAGTCCATATAATTAATCCAAATTTACCAAACTTTGCTTTTTCAAGGTCATTTGAGGATCTGGTCTTCAGGGGGCATGCAGGTTTTCAGGGAGGAGCACCTGGCTCCTTCTGGCCATTCCTACCAAGGACAAGGTCAGGTCTTGCTGGACCAGGCTTCCCTTTGAAGCAGGAGGTGACTTATTATGTTGAGCTTCCTCTTTATAGATTGGACACTGGCTATGGTTCTGTTAGTGGATCTCCAAGACCTTCCTGCACAGGAAGCCTGGTGACTCACAGCTGCAGAAAATTTTAAGAGATGCTCCCCTGTAGGGAAAAAAAGGAAGCTGCCTGTGGCTTCTTTTGTGCTAAATTCCCTGTTTGTCTGTTTACACTGAAACCTGGCCTTAGGCAGGATTTGCATCTGCATTAGCAGGTCTGTGACACCTTGGGATCCAAGGCACTGACAAGTACTTGTGATGTTATGGAACTTGAAGCACAGGAACTTGAGACCACACCCTGAGATATGGTGTCACTCTGGCTATAGAAACAGAATGCTGTGAAAAAGACAAGTCCCTCATACCATCAGACAAGGACTACTGGCCATTATTTGTGCATGTAATCTTAGCCCTTGAGGCTTATGTAGTAGTGACCAGTGGGTTGGATGGCAGCCAATCAGGCCACCAACATGGGAAGCTGGTGTGGACCAGTGGATTGGACAGTGATCATGCAGACCACCAACTTGGAAAGTTGGTGTGGGGCTGGAAGGAGACCCATTAGGTTGCCAGCTCTTCTGTGTGGTGAGTGCCCAGGAGGGAATTAGACTGTAGAGCACCAATCAGGCAACAGTCTGGAAATTAGACTGTAGAGTGCCAATCAGGCAGAAGTCTGGAGGATCTGGGTGTGCCATTAGGACATTGCCTGGTGTAGTTGTTAGATTAGACAAGAAGGCAGTGGAAAGGTTTTCAGCATTTGGACCCGGGGTTTAGGACAGCTGCTGGTGGCTTTTCCCTGTAATCTACATGTGGTGATACCACACTCCCCATACAAAATCCTCTGGGACCAATTGACATCAGAGGGCAAAGAACAAAATTTTCCCTTAAATCCCTTGGCTGAATTGGTATGGGCCTTAGGTATAGTCATTGAACATCCAAAATGTTAAGTTACAGCAATCTGGTAATTTTAATTGCTGTATCATATTTAGATAAAGTTTGAAGAAAAGCCTAAGAAGTCTTGCATAAACATTGACTTGAAAAGATTTAACACTATAGGATAAGCAGGCAAAGACCGTAGGAGAAATTTAAACAATTTTAGGTATATCTTAAATAACAATTTACTACAGACAGAAGTAGTCTTTTTACTCTCTCAAACCCCATATTCTGGTTTGTAGTTTTCCAATAACAGGGAACATACCTATTAACTGGAATTAAGCTGAAAAATTTACTAAGTCTTTCCAAACTGTCTCCTCTGTGCTGCATTCTGCTGGTTCAGGGAAGTAAACCTAGCTTTTCTTGAGTCAAGTTATCTTGAAATGGGCAGAGCAGATATCAAAAGTAACATTTGCATAACAGACAGAGACCAAAAAATATATTTCAGTAGTCAAAAGTAACCCATTACTTGTCTATGACCCTTTAATCCAATCTACAACTGGAAGTCCAGTACAAGTCAGGAATGGACTTTTTCAACCACAACCCTATATGGTTATGATCCTATTTAGACCATTGGTAAACTGGCTTTAGTGATTATAACATTTCACTTTAGAAATAGTTAACTGCTTCAATCCAGTACAAGTATCTTATTTTCTACTAAATTTTGCAATATTTATACCCACCCAGATGAATGGGGCAGACACCCCAAACATATCACCACAAAATAAAAACCATTAAAGTAACCCTACAAGTCCTGGGGCAGGCTCCAGCTAACTGAATCTTTCCAGATAGTCAGAAATGTACCACATAGGCCTGGCAAAAAGCCCATCTATCCATCCCTAAGATGTCCCACCAAGTGATCAAATACCCCACACACAAAACATAACCAAAAGCCTTGAATTCTATTTTATCTATTATTAGCATAGCAACTCCTCCTTCTTTCTGAGTGCCATTTGTTTGTATTATTTTTTACCCTCCTTTCACTTTGGGATAATATCTATCTTTAAAGGTGAGGTAAACTGGTACTGGCACACACACACACACACACACACACACACACACACACACACACACACACACAAAAAGACCCAAAGACCAATGTAGCAAAAGTGAAGATCCAAACTTGAGCTCGTACAATTTCAGCCACCTCATATTTGAGAAAGGGGCCAGAATTACTCAATGGACAGCATCTTCAGCAAATGGTGCTGGCAATACTGGATCACCATTTGTAGAAGAAAAACATTAAACCCCCTACCTCACACCCTATACAAAAATCAACTCCAAATGGATCAAAAACCTCAACGTGAAATCCGAAACTCTGAATGTGTTAGAAGAAAACGTTGGCAGCAACCTACAAGATATAGGCATAGAAAAAGACTTTATAAATCAAACAGCAGCCGTGCAGGAAGTAAGGTCAACAATTGACAAGTGGGATCTCATTAAACTCAAAAGCTTCTGTACAGCTAAAGAAGCAGTCAAAGAAGTGAAGAGAAAACCCACAGAGTGGGAGGAAACCCTCATCACTGATACATCTGACAGAGCATTAACATCCAAAGTATACAAACTACTCAAAAAACAAAGACATAAGAAAACAAATGACCCACTCAAGAGATGGAGTAAACAGCTGAACAGAAACTTCACAAGTGAGGAAATAGAGATGGCTGAGAAACATCTTTAAACATGTTCAACATCATTAATAATTAGGGATATGTAAAGTAAACCACCTTAAGCTATCATCTCACTGTGATAAGACTGGCTAAGATCAAGAAAACAAAAGAGACCAAATGCTGGAGAGGATGTGGGGAAAGGGGAACACTCATCCACTGTTTGTGGGAATGTAAACTCATACAACCACTATGGAAAGCAGTGTAGAGAACTCTTAAAAGACGCAAAATGAGTCTACAACCTGACCCAGTCATACCACTCCTGGGTATATATCTGCAAGACTCATCCTACTGCAAAGACACATGCACATCTTTGTTTATTGCAGCTTTCTTCACAATACCAAAAAGCTTGAACCAACCCAAGTGCCGCTCAACCAATGAGTGGATAGATAAAATTTGATATATCTACACAATGGAGTTTTATGCAGTGGTAAAGAAAGATGACATCATGAATTTCGATGGAACTAGAAGACATTCCACTAAATGAAATAACACAGAAAAACAAAAGATGAATGGTATTCCTCATTTGTGGACGCTAGTGCCAAATGCCTAGTAGTAAGGCAAACTGAGCATATATATATATATGTATATATATATATATATATATATATATATATATATATATATCCTGAAAGCAACTGTGCCATTTTAAGGTGAATACCTTAACAGGATCTAGAAACTTATTTTCAGCCTTTGTAATTGTGGTATATGGGGAAGGGTATGTATGCATGCTTTAGAGTAATATCAAATTAAAGGGGAAAATATGATCATGTACACATGTTTTGGAATTGACATACAGTTTACTTTCAGATGTCATAATTTTGGTATATACATGAAGAGCATTTATGCATATTTGGGGGAAATACAAATTGGAGGGAACAACAAAAGGACTGTGTCAAAGAACTGACTGAAACAATAAAGTTCAGCCCAAAGCAATAAACCTCTGCTTAGAAAAACTTTAAAAAGACTGAAAAAAATGCAATATGGCAAAATGCATGAACTCAGGTGGGGGGGTCATGGAAAGGGGAGTATATCTAAATTGGACTGACAAATGTATGAGTTGCACAAAACTTCAATAAAAAATTTTAAAAAGTGAGGTAAGTTTCTTGGAGACAAGAAAAAAAAATGATGGCTTCTGTTTCTTAATCCATCCTATTAGTCTATGTCTCTTAATTGGATAAATCAGTCTATTGATATTTAAAACTGTTATTGAGAGAATTAAATTGCTTCCAATCCTTTTGATTGGCAGTACATTCTTGCCCTAGGTTTTTATTTATATAGTGGTAGTATGTTTTGTTTTCTGGTGTGGATTGGTTATAATCATCCTTGCCCTCTGCTCTTTGTATTGCTTGAAGTATTCTCTGCGGTGATGGCTTATTCAGAGGAATTCTTTCAACTTATTTTTAACATGGAATATTTTCCTTTCTCGTTCAATTATCATAGATAGTTTTGCTAAATAAAGTATTCTGGGTATATTTTAGACCAGGTTCTTCTGGCTTTCATCATTTGCATGAGAAATCAACTATAGCTCTGATAGGTTTTTCTTGGTAGGTAACTTGTTGGTTTTCTTTTGCAGCCCTCAGTAGTGTTTCTTTGCTTTGAACATCTAGTGTTTTTACTGTGATATGGCATGGAGAATTTCTTTTCTGGTTCTGTCTACTTGATGTTCTATATGCTTCTAATACTTGTGTAGCTATCTCTTGCTTTAATTTGGGAAATTTTTCCTCTAAAATTTTATTGAAGTCCTGGGCCATATTGTTATCCTGTGAGTTCTCTTCCTCTTCTATCCCTGTAATTCATAGCTTTGGTCTTTTCATAGTATCTCACAGTTCCTGGTTATTCTATTCTTGTGTTTATTTTTAAATTTTCATAATCTTTACTTGATTTATCCTATTCTTCCATATTGTCTTCCAATCTTGATATTCTGTTTTTTCTACTTCATCCATTCTATTATTAAGAGTTTCTCCCATCCTTTCCAAGTTGTTTGTGGAATGTTGGATTTCTTTTGTCATTCAACTTGAATTTTCTTCAGTGTTTCTATATGTTTTGTAATTTGATTCCACAATTGATGGTTGTCCTCTTTCAATTTTTTCCTGTCTTCTTTTAAGTCCCAGACTTCCTTGTTTATAAGCAACTTATATTCCCTCAACTCTTTATTTTCTCTAATCATATTCATAATTGTTCTTTGGCAATATGTATCCTGAGTTATACCCAAGGGGTCTTCACTACAGGGCACTTGAATAGGAGCATTAGTGTTTAGTGGAGATTCACTTGAGACTTTCTTTCATTGAGCTTTAGGCATTTGGGCAGCTTCTGTTGGGAGTGGTTCCAATGTGAAGCTTATGTGTTTATTGAGCTGGCACTGATTTTGGTTATATTCTTCAGGTGTTTGTTGAATTCTTAATAGATGTACAGGTGTGGATAATTTAGGATCCAAAATCTCAACTCTAGTCTAACACAGTACAGACCAACACCTCTCACTGATCCAGCAGTTTCCCCAATGGACTAAGCTAAACAACACCCAATTGGCCTGAACCCCCAGGCCTGTTTAACCTTCGCCCTCAGGGCCCCAGGAATGCCTGGTCCTCTTGGCTGGAAGGTCACAATGTGCTTCCACTGCAATGCAGCCAGAGTTTCCCATATCCAATTGTGGTGAACTCCAAGCACCTGTGAGATGTACTCATGGAGCCACTGTACACTAGTAATCTACTGGCTGATCCTCCAGGGCCAGGTGCCAAGGTCTGTACCCAGGTTCAGTAGGAGAAAGGCTTGTTATCTCCTTACACCCTCGAGCCATGTCTATAGGGCCAAATTGTAGTCCGTAAGGATGCAAATGCCCTCAGACCACCTCTAACATTTCCCAATGCTGTTGGGGGCCCCTAAGTCCCCCTCCTGGACTTTGCCCTTAGCTGCTCAGAATGTGACTGCTGCCATGGGAGCAACTATATTGGAAAATCTGATGATTCATTTTCTGATGAATCCTTGTATTTTTCCACAATTGAATAAATTCCTTGAAATAACACTTAAAATATATATATATATATATATATATATATATATATATATCTCTATATATATTCCCTTCCATTCGCAATTAAATACATTTTACGTGAGAGATTTGCTATATACTCATCGGAAATTGATCATCTCATCTCATGTGAAAATGTTATGGCCCATTTATATACTAATGTAGATTTCACTAATCTCATAAGATGTTTGAGGTAATATATACTCTTTTCCTATTGTACACTTTAAGAAAATTTGTGGGGCTGGAGAGATTGCCTAGCAGTTACATTTCTGACCTCTGCTTCTTGAAGGTGGACCCCGTGTTCGTCCCCAAGCACCCACATGGTGGCTGAGAACCATCTTTAACTCCAGTTCCAGGGGAATCCGACACCCTCTTCTGACCTCCGTGGCATTGCACGACATGGGTGCACAGACCTACATGCAGACAGTACATTCATACACATAAAAAATAAATAAAATAAAATTTTAAAAAATCTTAAAAAAAGAAAATTTGTATTAATATGATCTATTTTTTCACACATATGATATATTTTGTTGCACATACAGTTCCAGTTTTAGGAACTTAGTTTTTCAGTTGGTATCTAAGTCCATTTGAAATAAGCCATCATCTTTTGTGAGTATGGGTGTGTGCATGAGTGGGGAGTGTGTGTGTGTGTGTGTGTGTGTGTGTGTGTGTGTGTATGTGCATGTACGTTTCTGAGTATGTTGAGCACTCTATAAATTTTGGCTCTTATAAAAGGTCCATAATAAATTGTTTTCGACCTCAGTCCAAGAGTCAAACAATTCTCAAAAAAGCTTCATTTGCACTTGTCATGGAATGATTTTAGAAATCCCAATATAGATTTGCCAGTGAGTTCTTTGCAATTGAAATACTTTTTTTCATCACCACAGGCACTTTACTTATTTATTTATTTATTCATTTATTTTGAGTTTTACAGTCTCATTTTATTTTATAGGTTTTTGGGTTTAGACGTGAATACTTTGGTTACATCTTCTCTACCCCTTCCTGTCCCTTTTCAAGTCTTCCCATGTCCCCCAAACACAAACAACACACACTCCTTTCAAATGTCATGAAAAGCTGTACCCATAAAACCCCAACAATATTGTTGCCTAAAAGAACCCACATGACAACATCATTTGATAGCCCATGGGGCAGAGGAAATTACACAAGGTGCCACCTCTAGATGAATAGCTATACATAACTGATAGCTGAAATTTAAATATTCTTATTTCAAGGTCCTCTCAGCTAAGCAAGCAATAAAAAAGTGATATAAATGTTCCATGTATATGTATGATGCACAAAAGTATTTATATATACATATATAAAAACACACATACCTTCTAGGTTTTCAAACTTAGTAGAATATAAGTTTTTGAAGTAGTTCCGTATGATTGTCTGGATCTTTTCATTGTCTGTTTGTGATATTTCCCCTTTCATCACAGACTCTATTGATTTGGAGTTGTTCCCTCTTTCTTTTGGTTAACTGGGCTAGATGTCTGTCTATCTCTTTTATTCTCTCAAAGAACCAACTTTTGGATTCATCGATTTTTTGTATGGTTTTCTTTGTTTCTATTTCATTGACCTCTGCTCTGATTTTTGTTATTTCTTCTTGTCTGATCCATTTAGGGTTCATTTGTTGTTGTCTCTCGAGTATTTTTAGCTGCAGTGTTAGATCATTCACTTGTGTTCTTTCTGTTTTTTTAATGTAGGCACTTAGAACTATAAACTTCCCTCTTAGGACTGCTTTTAAAGTGTCCCATAGATTTTGCTGTGTTGTTTTATCATTGTCATTCAGTTCCAGGAATGTTTTTATTTCTTTCTTTATTTCTTCCTTGACCCACTCATTATTCAGGAGAGTGTTGTTTAGTCTCCATGTGTTCCTGTAGGTTGTAGGGTTTATTCTGGTGTTGATATTGAGTTTTATTGCACTGTGGTCTGATAGAATGCATGAGATTATTTCAATCTTTTTATATTTGTTGAGTTTTTTCCTGTGTCCCAGTATATGGTCTATTTTGGAGAATGTTCCATGAGGTGCTGAGTAGAAAGTGTATTCTCTGGTGTTTGGGTGAAATATTCGATAGATGTCTGTGAGGTCCATTTGGTGTATTGTGTCATTTAGTTCAGATGTCTCTCTGTTTATCCTTTGTCCTGTTGATCTGTCTAGGGGACTTAATGGGGTATTGAAGTCCCCTAGTATTAGTGTGCTGGGGTTAATCTGTGCCTTGAGATCCTGAAGAATTGTCTTTATAAAGTTTGGTGCACCGGTGTTTGGTGCATATATATTTATGATTGTGAAATCTTCATCGTCAATTGTTCCTTTAATAAAGATGTAGTGGCCCTCTTTGTCTCTTTTGATTTCTTTTGCTTTGAAGTCTATTTTGTCTGATATTAGAATAGCCACACCTGCTTTCTTTTTGGTACCATTTGCTTGGAATACTTTCTTCCATCCCTTCACCTTAAGTTGGTGCCTATCCTTGAAATTGAGATGGGTTTCTTGTAGACAGCATATAGATGGGTTTTGTTTCCTAATCCATTCTCCCAGTCTATGCCTTTTGATTGGGGAGTTTAGCCCATTAATATTTAAGGTTACAATTGAAAGATGGATGTTGCTTCCTTTCATGGAGTGTCCAGACTACATTGCTGTAGTTTTCACCATTCACCCCAATCGCAGCCCTTACATTCTAGCCACGCCCCCTCTTCCGCAAATATGTTGTTCCCTAGGCTTAGTGACGGGCCAGGTTAGATGAGAAGCAAATCAAGATCCACTCTTCTCTGGAGCTGTTGTTCTTGGACTCTGGTCAATTTCTGGCTGTTTCTTTCTTTCACTGGACTGACAGTGTCCAGGAATAACCTTTCGATCCTACTAGATGAAGCACAAGCAATTAGATATAACAGGTATTTAAAGAGCACTAATAGTTATAGTAGGTTACTTTGGTATAGACAACAATGTTTGGATATAACTCTGATCCATGAGATTATATTTTTCCTGTTTAATATGACACGGGTCTTACTGTGGCTTATAACATCTCCTAACCGATATGAGATGTAAGCTTGTGGCATCAGCCATGGGTTATTCCTCCAAGGAGAGTAGCCATAGCCCAATTAGGTTTGGGATATTACAGCATATGGCTGCCTCTTCTCCACAGTATTTCCAACAGGCAGGTAGGGTGTAGCTTGTCTGACGTGGAGTCTTGGCTTGACTCAGGGAGACCCTGTATTGCATTTCTATTGGTGAGTGGCTCTTGCTAACACTCTCTTATTCCAGAGGCCATCTGTACATTTGCATGTGTGGTCTCAATACATTTTCCCAACGTTAACGTTCAAGGATTCTTTCAGCGCAGGGCCTTATCAGCCTCTCTTCCTCTGCAGGTATCCCAGATTTAGAGGAAGAGCCTTTACCTTTTGTGTGCCTTGGATCCCCTGGCCAAAGATCTCCCTCCGTGGTAGGAATACTCCATTGCTGTATGTCAGAGCTTTCCACTGTATTAATATTTTTGCCTTAATGCTTAACTTAAAGAGACTTT